>CM045070.1:310000-327500 GCA_024542945.1 allo-octoploid hybrid of Carassius auratus x Cyprinus carpio
AACTATTAACGCGTCGCTTTAGTCCAGGACTAGAGTTAATCTGCGCTAGATAAGAGCCGCGGGTCTGTTATCAGTTCATCTGCCAGACGCACGGAAATCCCAGCATGCAAAGCAAAGCCAGCTTCCCTGTTCCTCTGTGTTCAGAACATCTTATCTGACTCCCTCCTGCTTCAGATCCATCACCAGACAACGATCAGGTTTAATCACAGTCACAGAGGTCAGAGGTCACGCTCACACACACACAGACACACACACAGCTGCTGACCCGAGCATCATCTCTGGATCTGAGCTGAATGTGTGTCTCTGGTGTCTCACAGCTCTTATTTAACACACAGCCGGTAATTAATCACATTCTCAGCGAGAACAGAAGCGGATCTGTGTGGATCAGATGAGAGACGGTCACGTGAGCTTCCTTTAAACCGTTAACTCACTCACACAGTCGAGATTCCAGAACACCAGCGAGACTCACAAACCCTGAGACACCTCTCTAACAGCATCATCAGTCACGGGTTTGGAAGGACGTGCGAGTGAGTTTAATCTAACAGGTTAATTACACTGACTCTGCTCACAGACACATTACTGTCCACACTCCAGTCAACAGCTGCTATGATAATTAACTCTTAGATGAACAAAGTGAAACTGAGAGCTGTTATAATAAGGTTTAAACAGCAGTGTGTTCAGACGGAGAGCAAACACACTTCATCAGCTGGAGACCTACGATACACCTGACAGGAGAATATGACAGGTAATGTATAACGTTACATCTCAGGGAATCTGGCTAGTTTTGGATTCATTCAGGGCTTTACAATCACTCAGACTCAAATGTCAATTTATAACACAATACAGATAGATATAACTACACTAAACTCAGAATAAACAGACGGTTCACTCTCTCTCACGTCGTTCCAAACCTGTACGAGTTTCTTTCTTCCTCTGATGAATGTGTTTCCGGTCTCCGCTGACTGATAAAGGATTTTTTCCATTCTGTGTAAGTCAAGGGGAGCGTCAGCTGTTCGGTTTCACGCATTCTTTATAATATCATCCTTCATGTTCAGCAGGAGAAAGAAACTCGTACAGGTGAGGAAGAGGAAATGATGACAGAACTGTCCTTTTTGGGAGAACTGTGGCTTTAAATGAAATTCAGGGACAAATCAATCAATCCATCAGATTCCCTCATGATTTCAGTAGTTGAGTAATAATCAATATTCACACTGATTGATCAAACACACAGCAGCACGAGTGCTGGAGACACACACACACACTCACACACACAATCCAATCACATCCAAAATAATTGTTAACAACATATTTGTGTGTACTGTGTATATTTATTATATAAATATACACACATACAGTATATATCTTGAAAATATGCACATGTATTTACATGTATATATTTATATACATATAATATATATTATATATGAATATATTTTATATATAAACATAACATTTTTCCAAAATATATACAAGCATGTGTATGTATATGTATATAAATATACATATAAATGTATATATAATCATTTGACAGCACTAGATCTGTGTGTGTGTGAGAGTGTGTGTGTGTGTGTGTGTGTGTGTGTGTGTGAGAGTGTGTGTGTGTGTGTGTGTGTGTGTGTGTGTGAGAGTGTGTGTGTGTGTGTGTGTGTGTGTGTGTGTGTGTGTGAGAGTGTGTGTGTGTGTGTGTGAGAGTGTGTGTGTGTGTGTGTGTGTGTGTGTGTGTGTGCGTGTGTGTGCGTGCGTGAGTGTGTGTGTGAGTGTGTGTGCGTGTGTGTATGAGAGTGTGTGTGTGTATGCATGTGTGTGTGAGAGTGTGTGCGCGCGTGTGTGTGTGTGTGTGTGTGTGTCTGTGTGTCCGCGTGTGAGTGTGTGTGTATGAGAGTGTGTGTGTGTGCGCGTGTGAGTGTGTGTGCATGAGTGTGTGTGTGTGTGCGCGTGTGTGCGTGCGTGAGTGTGTGCGTGAGTGTGTGTGTGTGTGTGTGTGTGTGTGTGTGCGTGAGTGAGTGAGTGTGTGCGTGAGTGTGTGTGTGTGTGTGTGTGTGTGCGTGAGTGAGTGTGTGAGTTTGTATGCATGTGTGTGTGATAGTGTGTGTGCGCGTGTGTGTGTGCGTGAGTATGTGTGTGTGTGTGTGTGTGCGTGCGTGAGTGTGTGTGTGTGTGTGTCTGTATGCGTGTGGAAATCAGCTCTAATCACACATGACTGTTAATGAATTTGACTACAACACACCGAACCATTGTTCAAACACGTGTGTGTGAGTCACTGTTCACAATCACACACACAGATAAAAGTCAAACTGGCTGATGAGGCTTTGACATCAGCAGATCTCTCTATCTCACGCACGCACACACACACACACACACACACACACACACACAGGCCAAGGGTGAGGCGGTCCATCTGCTCACAGTGCAGTCACCATCATCACACACTGAGCATGACACAATCACTGCACAAACACACACCGCACTAAACATGGCATCACACACTCATCCTTTCATTCATGTTCAAATATTTACTATGATTAAGAATAATTCAGTGTATTTTCAGCATGATGCCTCTGAACGGATTCATCAGATGCTATGGTTTCTGGGTCCATCGTCAGGCTCATATTTGATCATTCTGAGATGATCAGCCTCTGATCAATGCGTTCGATTGGCTGATGAACAGCAGTGAACGTTTTCTTTCTGTCACTTTTAACTCAAATACGATCCATAATCCATAATAACACTTCCTCCAGTGAAAAAGTCCATCTCCTGTTGTCTCACATATTTGTTTAGAGCTGTTTAAACGCTGCTTGATCTGTGCAGATTTCTCTCCTGATTCACACCAGAACACTTTTTCACTGGAGGAAGTGTTATTATGGATTATAGACTCTATGTATTTGAGTTAAAAACGTCTTAATGCTGGATGTGTTTCATCTTTTGTCTTCTCCAGATGTTCACTGATGGACTGGAGTGCTGTGGATTACTTGTGGATTATTGTGATGTTTTTATCAGCTGTTTGGACTCTCATTCTGACGGCACCCATTCACTGCAGAGCATCCATTGCTGAGACACTGATGCAGTGCTACATTTCTACAAACCTGATGAAGAAACAAACTCATCCTGATCTCAGATGAACTGAGCGTGAGCACATTTTCAGCAGATTATCGTGTAGAGTAACGCATTTCGTGAAATTATTGAAATATTAACTTAAAATCTCAACCATTTTATCTAAAAGCGGCTCGGCTGATAAAAACGTTTGTGAATCGCACAAATACTCTCAGTGAGTTCGGATCAACTCGACTAAAGTGAATCGAACAGAAACACTTGCGACAACTTGACAGTGACGTCACACGGAGTGATGACATCATCTCGGCCTCAGCCAATCAGCGTACAGCAGCACAGTCTCATCGGACAGCTGGTTTCAGAGAAACACACTTCAGATACAGCGGCTATTTTTGGTCCTGGCTCTGGAACCCTGCCCCTCTTTGGAAAGACTGGTGGGAAAACAACCCCACAGAGTAACACAACACAACACAACACTGAGCTCATCCATGCAAATCACAAATCTGCATTGGCAGTGACAGTTTCGAGTCAATAATCTTCTGTGAAGGCTCACGGTCAATGCAATGTTCTCTCTTCAGCTGATAAGCACACAAACACCTCAGAGCTGAGGACCAGCATCAAACCGCGCAGTGATGAGCAGCAGCTGGAGAACAAACAGTAAGATCGTGGTAACATACCCCATTTTGCTGGCTCACAGATCTCCGCTAATACGCTCGTGTTGATGCTGCTGAGTGCGATTCAGTCCGACGCGACGCTCAGCATCCGAGCGCCGCTGTTCATGATGAAGAAGATGAAGAAGAAGACGAGTGATGCTCCGGATACTGTCTCCGAGAGATGATCCTCAGCATCCTCCTGCTGCAGCGGACAGATGATTTATTTCCTCTCGCTGCTGCTGTCTGTCATCACGCAGTCGCGTCACTCTCCGAACTCTGACATCACGGACAGTACACGTGTCCCGTCACTTCCGGCTGCTTCTCCACCGCCTTCATCCCAGACGCGCAGCTTCGCTAAAGACTGAAATCACACCGGTGCTCCTCCGCGGCGCCATTCAGCGGACACTGCAGCAGAATTAACGTGCCATCAATCAGCTCTGTGATCATATGTTCTTGAAATTAACATGGATTTGAATTTATAGGTGCGTCCCAAATCGCGTGCTTATGCACTATTCTATGACGTGTTGTAGTATAAACTGTGCGAGCGATGCATTTACACTGAAAATTCCAAAAAAGAAAAGTGCACTTTAAATACCCGGATGATGTGTGGACTGTTCGGACACTTCACGTACTCGGAGAGACTATCAGACTCCGATTATGAATGACAAAATAACCCTATATAATTCATACACGACATGGTTAAGAGTACATAGTGCACACGTACACAGTGTATGAGTGCGTCATTTGGGACGCAGCTTATGTGAATAGTAATTAGGCCGAATAATGCTAAAATCAATGAAACACCTCAGTCCTGTAAAGCAAAGTGCACACAAGCCCTCAAACTCTCTCTCTCTCTCTCTCTCTCTCTCACACACACACACACACCCACAAACACTCTCTCTCTCTCTCTCAAACACACACACACACACACACTCTCTCTCTCTCTCTCTCTCTCTCTCACACACACACACACACACACACTCTCTCTCTCTCACACACACACACTCTCTCTCTCACATACACACACACTCTCTCTCTCACACACACACACACACACACACACACTCTCTCTTTCTCTCACACACACTCTCTCACACTCTCTCTCTCTCTCTCTCTCTCTCTCTCTCACACACAAACACTCTCTCTCTCTCTCTCTCTCTCTCTCTCTCTCTCACACACACACACTCTCTCTCTCTCTCTCTCACACAAACACTCTCTCTCTCTCTCTCTCTCTCTCTCTCTCAGGTTCTGATTTCCTCCTGATCTTGAGTTACTCATGACTGCAGTGACGGGCATCAGCAGGTGATTCAGTGAACCTGAGCTGCATCTGCTCGTCTCCTGATCATAGACTTAGACTTTCAACAGGATTTCTTTTACCCTCTCCTCATAAAAATCAGTAGCACAGTTTGTAAAAATAAATGCTTTTGAAGAACAAAACTACCTCTCTCACACATTTTTAACAATTTATGTAGAGCTCTCTTTTTTATAGTCATCTAATTGTGGTCCGTAACGTGAAAAACGTCCTTGGTTGGTCCATCTTTTGATTCAGTTTATGTGTTGTCTTGAGTGGATTAATAAAACAGATTTAAGCAGTTGTGTCATTCACTCATTTTATGTTACATAGACTTTCTTTTTAAATTCATTAGAGGGAAGGTCGTAACAAATGGGGGCTCATCCATGATTTAAATAAAAATAATAAATATTTTAGAACCGATAATAAATAGAAAATAAATAGAATGTTTGCAATTGTAAAATGCTTTTTTTTCTTACATTTTTTCACATTCCATAAGTATGGGAAACCAAAAAAGGGTCATGTGAGAATCTCTTGCTGGGAGAATGTGAGATTTTAAATGATGTAAAGGTATATATATATATATATATATATATATATATATATATAAACAGCCATAGAATGTTAAACTAATTTATTGCTGCAACACAACACCCAAAAACACAATTTCAGAAGCAACCGGATCTTGGAGTGACGCTAGAGATGCCTCAGATTTTTGCCTTGTTTCATTTTGATTGGTCTCTAGGTGAATATTTGACTTGTGTAGTTTAATGCAGCCCATAATTCAACGTCTAGTCTGTTTTCCTTCGACTCGACATGACCCGCAGCGCCTCTGAGAAGCTCACGTATCTGTGAAGTATTTTTAGGTTTGGCAGGGCGATGCAAAAAACCCAATCCCTGCTTTCACAATGTGATACCAGGAGCACAAAGGTAAACTCTGGACAACCTTGCTGTTACCAGGATGATGATAAATCTTCAAGCACAATTAAAATTTCACCTTTTGAGGATGACTGGCACCTGCGAGTAGATACACCATGCCTCACTGCATTCTGCAGCTCTCGCAGAAAACAGGACGCCGCGTCAGGCTATTTACAGATAATGCTGAGCAAGAGAAAGTTCCCACAGCTGAAGTGACATGAAGAGAGCGAACCGTTCCCCTGTAAAGCACCTCGGATTAATGCAACCTGCAACAAAAAATGGAAACGATGGAAATAATGGATCCAGAGAGCCAGATGACCGCACTGCTGGACGACACGCTGGCAGAAGAACAGCTGGACGATGAGGTGGAGGATCTGAGCAACAGGTGAGAAGCTCAAACACACATCAGAAGCTTAGAGGAGATCACTCACGTCAAACCAAAGCTGTTCATTTATAATCTTCAGTAGTGTTCCTGCTTGCACATGCATGCAAATGCATGACTATTACTACTATTAGCGTGTCTTTTGGTTACTAATGAAATGTTTAAATGATGAATCAATGTTCAATACCCTGCAGTTTGAGAGAGGTGGTCCAGGATGGTGCGGTCAAGCCGAAGCTCCACTGCCTGATGATGGACCCGTCCTTCTCGATGGTGACCGTCCAGAGCGAGGACAGCGGGATCGTTTGGGAAACCGCTTCCAGCCGCTGCTCCACACCCTGGGCCTCGGAGCTCAACGAACCCGGATACAGCTGCTGCGGCTCCGGAGCGGCCGGCAGGATCGTCTTCATTATGGACGAAGAACTGATGAGCAGAAGGAAGAGGAAGCCAAAGTCTGTGAAATCAAAGACGCTCCCTCAGGTCAGCCACGAGATCCTCGCTGAAGCGGAGAGACCGGCCATGGTGGAAGTGTCCCTGCCCAATGTGACACCAGAAGAAGAAGGAACAGAGGAGCACAAAACAGCTCAGAGAGAAGGAAAGCACCAGCGTTTGTTCAGTCTCGTCTCTGAAGGATCTGAGATCCTAAACATCATCGCTCCGCCGAGAGTCTCCACTGTGGATGAAGAGGAGAGCAAGGGTCTGGAAGATAACTTGTATTACCTCGAGGAGACGCCTGCTGTGAAATCCCCAGAGATCCTGGATGAACCTGAGCTGGACATTTATACTGAGACTGTAGAGACGGAGAAGAGCGTTCTAGTGAACCCAGATCCCGGTGTCCAGATCCAGCTTCCGCCCATTCAAGTGTCCCGAAGAGGACAGACGACCGAAGACTACTTTGAGAAGTTCACGCTGCTTGACCATCAAGCTCCATCAGGAGCAGCACCAGTAGAAGAAGCCCAGCAGGAAACAGAGGACAAGGTCACAGGAGAAGAAGATAAAGCAGCTGGTCCTGAAGCGGAAACAAGACTTTCTGGAGTCTCCTCAGCTGTGAGTATGCTAGACATTTCTGGCGAACACTTGGACGATGTGTTTTACGGCGGAGGGAGTGAGCCACCTTCTGCTGCGAGTGTTAGTGAAAAGGAAAGAGAGTTTTCCAAATCCTCTCTGAAGGAAAGCGGAAGCGTCTTGTTTGGAAGCGAGGAGTCGGTCCTCACTCCCATATACCTTCCCGAAGGTCCTCTGAAAATCATCGACCTCAATCTGCTCGAGGAGCCCAAAGCCTTGGCGTTTCTCTACTCGGACCTGTACGCAGACGCCCTGGGAACCAGGAAGAAGCAGGACGAAGACGTCGAGAGCGTGACCTCTGAGAAATCCTTCCACAGTCAAGAGTCTGACTCCGAGGACAGAGGCTATCTGGAGAAGTTTGTGCTCAAGGTTGAGACTCTGGCTGACGCTGTTCCTGAGAAACGCCCCGAAGAACGGCACGACCCTTTCAGACTCGCCGGATACGTGATACACCACAGAGAAGAATCTGTGGAGAATCAGGCAGAAGAGCAGGAAGAGATCACGGATTTCTTTAGGAACAGTGCGTCTTCATCGCCCTGTGAACCTGTCGACTTCGAGCAGCTGGAGAAAGAGGAAAAGATCGAAGCTGTCAGGACGCCTCGGGTCACTTTCAAAGACGAAGCGCCAAAGAATAAGACAGAGCAGGGGAGCGATCATCTACCGCTGGCTGACGACACGGACTTTTCAGATGAGTTCTTACCAGTTGAAATAAGCGAGGATTGTCCAGCGTGGGAGGAAAACTTGCAGACGGTTGTCAGAGCTGCGGTGAAATCGACTTCAACACGCACAAATGAACTAAAACAAAAAACTAAGTCAGTAAGCGATAAAAGCTCTCCAGCACCAATCCAAGCCCAAGACACGGTCAGAGCCATAACTCCACGCCACAAACCCTTCCTGGATCTGAGTCCTCTGCTGCCTGTCCAGACTGAGGACGAGACAGAATCAACAGAGGAAGAGAACACAAGCGCCGATGCCTCATTCAGCACCACAGCAGCAGAGGTCAGCAATCAGGACTGTCCGATCCCCGGACACCTTCCTGACCGGACGGACTCCAGGAGAGACAGCCCTGATGATAGAAATCCCACAAATCTGCTGCACGAGGAGAGAGCTGAAGCTGTTGATGCTCCCAAGTCTGATTGACACTTGAGCCTTGCAAGCATCTGCGTCCGTCCTTCAACAGAACACACCATCATCAGGAGTCTCGATGTCTGTCGTGATGCATCCGAGATTCAGAGAGGAACAGATAACGATGGTAGACAGTTCCTGTACAGTATACTGCTGTAGAAGCCAAATGAACTGTGTTTGTGAGAGTGTACGTACAGATTACAACTTACCCCATCAGCTGAAAACAAGTTAATGACTTCAAAAAGGTATAATGTATAACAACCTGTGCTTAAATGATGTACATATAGTTATAATAGTCACTTCTCCAAGTAAAACCATGCTGCTCAGGCTTCAGCATATGTGCATGTGCAGATTTTTCTGTCTACTTCATTTAAAAATCATCAGTCACAAACACACGTACACATTTGTGAATACACTGAATAAAGTATAAATTATTTACTGTTGACATGGTGAACGTGCTGAACTGTCTAAATGTTTTTTTTTTTCGTTAGAGACCCAAACTATGCATCAACCAAAAATCAAAATCAATTCTTTTCTGAAGCACACAGTAAAGTTCTTGTCTTGATCTTGAGACCCCTCACCAGGGGCCCATGGGCTCCAGCATTACCGTAGACCCCTACCCTAGATATTTTTTTTAGCTTCCTGACAATTTCTTGTCGAATTGTTTTTGTTGACATGCCAGTTAACATTTACAACACTGTTCTGCTTGAAATATGAATAAGTGAAGATGCAAATTCACTCTTTGCCAGAAGGTGGAGCAGCAGAGCTCTCCTTTACTCAATGTAAAAACTATTGCAGACATGAGGAATACATGTGCGTGTCCTCTCTGTATTAATCACGTGAGTGAAGGAGTCTTACCTGCGGTCCAGGGATTCTGATGCTGAGTCCAGATCCGCTTCTGATTCAGTTCTGCTCTTCACTTTACATGATCCATGATAAATCACGTGCATTTGTTTTTTAACAGATACCTTCATACACGAAGAAAAACCCTTGTCTAACATTTCACCTCAAAGATTCTGCTAGTAAACCTTTAAAATAAGTTTGTAAATAAAAACAAGTTGAGACCAGTAGCTCCCTATAAAACTGTTATTTGCGTGCAAACATTTTTAAATTAATAAATAATATAAAAATGATCATAAGCATAAAAGAAATTGATTCTTCAGTGAAGTCACTTTTACTGAAATACTGAATATTCTGTATTTGATGATTTTATAGTGATATAAGAGTTCAAGAAGCATCCTAAGAGAGATTCTGTAGAAGTGAATAACGCCTCTTTTACAAAGTAATGATCGTTCAACAGCAGACAGAGCACAGATATTCAAATATTAAAATATCTAAAACTGTTCCAACACCAGGAGTCTGTTTAAATTCAGAAAGATACTCACATATACAGACATGTGACTGATTTAAAAACACACCCGATAAAATATCACGACAATCATAACCGTCTGTGAGAAATAACGACTGGAACAGAGTGTTAGACAACTATTATTATTATTATTATTATTATTATTATTAATCTCTCTTTACAGCCAGTGTTGTGTGGACATCTTACTTCAGTACATCATGGTTTTATTGCAGTTAAACAGCACAAACCTGACGTTTGGAAACGCAGATAAACCACCATCATCGCTCCTGGAGAGAAACACACACGCAAACGCTGATCCCGCTGCCAGGCGATCGCGCTCATCATGAGATCGCAAATAAAAAGTGAATATGATTAAAAAAAATACAACATAGGAAAAATGATGAACTCCCCAAAAGATAATCGCTTTAATGACAGATGTGTGATTGGGTTCTCCGCCGGGACCTCCAGAGATTTCCAACCAGGAGTGTTTAAAGAGACGGCGTTAGAACATCCAGACGAGAACTTCCTTCCAGACGAGAACAGAGGAGCCGGGTCTCAGGATCATCAGTGCTTTCCAGCGTTTGATCACAGGAGCCTTGAGAAGAGTCAGTCCAGCTTATGTGTCCACCTCTCTGCCTCCAGACAAATAATCACGGTTGTTCCTTATAAAGACGAGCAGAACGTCCGCACACACACACACACACACACACACACACACACATATATATATATATGTATATATATACATACACACACACTCGGGCACATAATCATTTACAAATAAAACAAAGAAAAACACCTCTAGAATAAGGCAGCTCACTGCTGTCCATGTGCAACACAGAAACGAGCCCGACACACACACACACACACACACACACTCGTGAGCTCACTGTAGTGTGACGGGACACACGTGTGTTGTAGGAGAGCAGCGTAACGTCCTCCTCATGAACACACAGGTGTTTCTGTGCCGTCAGTGTCAGTGAGGAACATCACGCAGATGGACGTCCAGCGCTGGTGACCGTCACTCTTTACCTGCTGGTGTCCATCGGATCCTCCTTGAAGTTCTCACACTGCTCCATCACTTTACTGCACACACACACACACACACACACTACGTCAGACCAACCCAGAACCGCTTCTCTAGGTGTAAAACTATGATTACATGACATACACAAAAATCAGTCTTTCATCATGATGTGATTCGTGAATGACCCACCGATCAGCGTCAGACTTGTGCCTCCCTTTATGTCTTTATCAGTGTAACTATGACAGCTCGTGAAAACTGTGTATTAATGACAATGTGTACTCTGTGTAAAGTCATTACAATTGTAAATGTAAAGCTGCTGCTTCTGGTGTCAGATCTTGAGTGATTTTGATCAAGTAAAGGTCAGAATAACTGCAGTAATATCTCCAGATGAACTCTTACTGGACTGAAGCAGCTCAGCTTTACTTGATTCTCCATCAATCATGTTTTAGAGTCTCAAATCTGATCCTCAGGATCTTTTGAGGAGCGTTTGTTTCCAGAAGCTTTACTTTCACTGTTCCTCAGCGGAGGAATGATCTTCACAAGCCTCCAGAACATCTCACATCTTCTGAGGAGCCTTTATTTCTTCAGCTCTCAATCATCATTGGATTGTGTGTGTGTGTGTGTGTGTGAGAGAGAGTGTGTGTGTGTTGTTACCGTGCCATGTCCTTGGTCTCCTGATGAGAGGACTCCAGCTCTAGAACTTTCTGCAGCAGAATGACGCCACCCTCCTTTATCAACAGAGGGCAGTATTTACTCGCTACAGACCAGAGAGAGAGAGAGAGAGAGAGAGAGAGAGAGAGAGAGAAAGAGAGAGAGAGGGGGGGGGGAGGGAGAGAGAGAGAGAGACAGAGACAGAGACAGAGACAGAGAGAGAGAGAGAGAGAGAGAGAGAGAGAGAGAGAGAGAGGCTTGTTTAAACTGAACTGTATGAGATCAATGTATTTTTCTTATGTAGTTCCAAACCTGAACGCGTTTCTTTCTTCTGTTGAACACAATAAGAAGTTATTTTGAAGAATGTGTGCGACCAAACAGTCGACGGTAGCCATTGACTTACATCATATGGAAAAAAACTACAGTTTCTTCAAATATCTTTTTGTGTTCGTCAGAAGAAAGAAACTCATACAGGTCTGGAACGACGTGAGGAGAGTAAATGATGACGTTTGGGTGAACTCTTGGTTACTCACGGTAAACAGACACCAGGTTATAAAGCGCCCAGGTGGCCCAGTGCTGACTGACCGGAGCGCCGCTCTGAGGGAGGAGACGCAGGATGGGCTCGAACGACCTGCAGACGGACAGACGGGTCAGTGACCAGCTCAAGTCAGGGTCTTTACTAGTTCATCAGCCATTAAGAGGCAAACCTGCATTTCATTAATACGGTTTATTTAATGGAATTAATGATGATGTTTGTGTCAGTCTTACACACAGGTCCTTAGAGGACAAAACACTGTCATAAAAATATTATATATTATTATTTTTTCCTGCTTTCACTTGCATAGATTTATTTGACCGACATCAGTTCTGATCATAACTACAAAAATTCATTAATTTTCACAACCCTGTAAATGCCAGTTTGATTATAAAATGCCACTGCTGGAATGGAATTATTTTCCATTTATTAAATGCTAAGCATAAATTTGTTTTGGATTATTACAATCTGGGGTAAGTCGTTGCTTAGAAACAATGTTGCATTATTATTTTTGTGCAGTGTCAGATTTTTACCAGTTGCACACACACAAACCACACCATTAGAATTACATCATTTACATTCAGTTGGCCTTTTTTCCAGCAGAAGCAGAGAACAGAGCGAGTGAGTGTTTGCTGCACTAGCCAAAGCTCAGAAAATGGTGCAAAAAAATAAAAACGCCGCTGACGTGCCTGTAGTTGATGTTGCGTCGCGAGCTGACGTCCCAGCTCTGGATGGCCGCCCACATTTTGTCCATGACATGTGACCTCTTGGGCTCCTCCATGGTCCAGACGTCCGACCCGTCGAACATGATGTGTGCCAGGACACCGCAGGCATTATAGGACACCTCGATGCCGTCCGCTTTACTGTCCAGCAGCTCACTGCGAGCAGAGCCACGGTGTTAGACACACACACACACAGCAAACACTGAGCCAACGACACGCAGAGAAGCGCCTCACACCTGAACACCGTGATGAACTGCTTGGTGAGCAGCTGCGGCCTCAGCGCCTTCACTTCAGCCACGTTACCCAGCAGCCCCAGCATGTTACGGTGCAGCTCCTGCTTATCAGGAAACTCCTGCAAGAAAGTGAAAGTGACGTGACATACAGCCAAGTATGGTGACCCACACTCAGAATTAGTGCTCTGCTTTTAACCCATCCAAAGTGCACACACACAGCAGTGAACACACACACACTGTGAACACACACCCGGAGCAGTGTGTATCATTTATGCTGTGGCGCCCGGGGAGCAGTTGGGGGTTCGGTGCCTTGCTCAAGGACACCTCAGTCGTGGTATTACCGGCCCGAGACTCAAACCCACAACCTTTGGATTGCGAGTCTGACTCTCTAACCATTAGGCCACGACTCCCCCAATCAAATCAAGAAATCAAGCAGATGAGGGAGGAGCAGAGATTCTGCTGAGAATCAGTCAAAATACAGTTTACACAGTGAAACAGTACGCAGTGATGAACGGACCTTCAGACACTCCAGGAAGAGATTCATGCCATTACACTCCAGGAACATCTGACAGTTATCAGGCGTCTCGTCTGTGATGTTCCAGAGCGCGCTCCACGAGAACTCCATCACCTGATCACACTGAACACACACACACACACACACACACGTCACCGTCAACTCAGAGTAAACCAGAAAAACACATTCTCAGTACCAGAAATAAAATAATTAATATATAGATAACATAAAAATATATAAAAAACAAAAATGTTTTCATGACTTGAAATAAAACTAACAAATAAAATCAAATTAAAAACCAAAACATTTTCATTACTTGCAAGTTGCATTAAAATTTTAATAATAAAATAAAATGTTATTTTATTGCCAAGACAACATTTCTCATTTAGTTTTAAGTTATAAGAATAACTAAACAAACAAAATCTAATAAAACAAAACAACTACTGAAAATTCAATCAAAATCAAAATGAACATCAGTGTTACTGAAATAACACTGGCACAGGTGTCATGAACAGAACGAATCAGTGACGAGTCAGATTCGGCGACGAGTCGTTGATGAGTCAGATTCGGTGACGAGTCGGTGATGAGTCAGATTCGGCAACGAAACTGTGAGGAGTCAGATTCAGTGACGAATCGGTGATGAGTCAGATTCGGTGATGAGTCAGATTCGGTGACGAATCGGTGATGAGTCAGATTCGGTGACGAGTCGGTGATGAGTCAGATTCGGCAACGAAACTGTGAGGAGTCAGATTCAGTGATGAGTCAGATTCGGTGACGAATCGGTGATGAGTCAGATTCGGTGACGAATCGGTGATGAGTCAGATTCGGTGATGAGTCAGATTCGGTGACGAATCGGTGATGAGTCAGATTCGGTGACGAATCGGTGATGAGTCAGATTCGGTGATGAGTCAGATTCGGTGATGAGTCAGATTCGGTGAAGAGTCGGTGATGAGTCAGATTCGGTGACGAGTCAGATTCGGTGATGAGTCAGATTCGGTGATGAGTCGGTGATGAGTCAGATTCGGTGACGAGTCAGTGATGAGTCAGATTCGGTGATGAGTCAGATTCGGTGATGAGTCGGTGATGAGTCAGATTCGGTGAAGAGTCGGTGATGAGTCAGATTCGGTGATGAGTCAGATTCGGTGACGAGTCGGTGATGAGTCAGATTCGGTGATGAGTCAGATTCGGTGATGAGTCAGATTCGGTGACGAGTCGGTGATGAGTCAGATTCAGTGACGACTCACCATTCTGTCCTGCAGCTTCTTCTGGATCAGATTCAGCATCGTCTGTGACGAGACAAATCAAACCATGAGATGGACGCAGATGCTACACGTTACACGCTAACAATCTAATGCTATTCCCATTAAAAACAACATGAATGAGAAGCTGGCGCTATCAGACATATATAGACATATCATTTTTGGGTGAACTATCGCTTTATAAATGTAGCACGTTATAGATTTCTGTACAGACGCTAAGTGAACCAGAGCAAACATCTCAACTTCACAGAAACACAGAGCTCAATGAGGAGCACACCACCTTGACGAATCCCATCTTGCCGACGGCTTCTTTGTGGTCGTTGTCGACCTGACAGACGAGTGCGTTACACAGATGGACAGCGATGCGCTGGATGGACTCGTCCTGACGCGCCGGCTCCAGGATCTTCAGCAGCAGCAGATTGACTCTGTGATACTGGAACTCCAGCTCCTCAGGAATACTGAAGTTACAGAGCGTCAGACAGCAGTTCCTCTGGACCTGCACACACACACACACACACACACACACAGTGACATGTATTTATCAATCAGTGCTGGCTCAGATCACAGACGTTTGAAACATCCTTCAAGCATCTGCAGCGTGGGTTCTGTCTGAGCGAGTGTGTGTGTGTGTGTGCGCGCTGAACTCACCGTCACCTCCTGGTACTGCTCCATGCCGTTGAGCACCACCTGTATGACCTGTCTGCGCAGACGCACGCTCTGGTCGCTGCGGTACTCGGTGTTGGTGAGGTAAAACAGAGCGGCGCTGCCCGTCACCTGAATGCTCTTGTCATATTTATGAGTCTTCAGTGCTGTGATCACCAGCTGCAAACACACAGCAGACACACTTACTCACACACGTGTTACATGCGTGTGCGCTGGGATGCTGCAGTCAGAGATCACATGACTGCACTGCAACAGGGTTTAATATTCAGGTACATTATCAATTTAACTGTAATGATACAATTACATGAGAAGAAAGCTTGAACTGAACTGAGCTGAATAATGACACTAACTTTGCAACATCAGCACTGTTACTTTCTGTCTGTCTATTATACAGTCTGTATTGAATAAAGAGCTATAGAAATAAATGACAGCAAGTTCCTCTGTCCACAAACTGCATCCCAAATAAACCAAATAAAGTAAAAAGCATGCAAGCATCTATGTGTGTGCGTGTGCATGTGTGAGAGTGTGTGTGTGTGCGTGTGTGTGCATGTGTGAGAGTGTGCGTAAGTGTGCGTGTGTGAGAGTGTGTGCGTGTGCATGTGTGAGAGTGTGCGTAAGTGTGCGTGTGTGAGAGTGTGTGCGTGTGCATGTGTGAGAGTGTGTGTGTGCATGTGTGTGAGTGCGTGAGTGTGCGTGCATGTGTGAGAGTGTGCATGAGTGTGTGAGAGTGTGTGCATGTGTTTGAGTGTGTGAGTGTCCATGTGTGAGAGTGTGTGAGAGTGTGCATGAGTGTGTGAGAGTGTGTGCATGTGTTTGAGTGTCCATGTGTTTGAGTGTCCATGTGTGAGAGTGTGCGTGAGTGTGTGTGTGTGTGCATGTGTGAGAGTGTGCGTGCGTGTGTGTGTGTGTGTGTGTGTGTGTGACCTGCAGTGCTCGCAGCAGCTGGCTGCAGTGCTGAATCCGGGCGATGTCGAACAGCTGGTTAATGGCTCGGTGGGCCAGCTCGGGTCGCTGTTCTGTGTACGCCTCGATAGCGTTCAGGATCTGATCCTCGTTCTTGGAGCCAGTGACCTACACACACACACAGCCAATACAATCAGAGCACTGGAGCGATAGAAGAAGAGATGCCGTGTGTGATAGTGTGTGTGTGTGTGTGTGTGTGTGTGTGCAGTACCTTATACGCGGGGATGTGTGTGACGTTGCAGAGCGTTGTGTTGTACAGTCCTAAGAACTGCAGCGGTCTCTTCAGCTCCTGAAACGGGTAAATGCTGCTCTTACACGGCTCGATGCTGCAAAACACACAAACACACACACTCAGACAAACACAGAGGGAGCGGCGTGTGATGGGTGTGTGTGTGTGTGTCCTCACCTCGGCCGGCCCACAGCGTCCTCAAACGCCGGCACCGTGCAGTTATCCAGCATGATGTGTCCAGAGATGTCCAGAGACACCAGATGGACCAAACTCTGAACGATACTGCTCAAGATCTTCCTCGTCATCTTGAATTTAGACGTTCTCTGATTCTCTCGGGAGATATCCAGGTGTCTGCAGACAGAACAGATGACACAGATCACTGCTCTGCTTCACATACACCACCAGTCTTCTGCTCAAGCATGCATTTATTTGATCAAAAATACAACAAACAGTAATACTGAAAAATATTAATGATGCAATTTAAATCAGCTGTTTTCTGTGTGAATCTCTGTTAAACTGTAATTTATTTCTGTGATGTGCAGCTGTATTTTCAGCATCATTACTCCAGGCTTCAGTGTCACATGATCTTCAGAAATCATTCTAATATGATGATTTGCTGCTCAAGAAACATTTCTGATTATTATCAATGTTGAAAACAGTTGTGCTGCACAATATTTTTGTGAAAACTGTGATACATTTATTTTTTCAGGATTCACAGATGAATAGAAAGTTCAAAAGAACAGCATTTGTTTGAAAAAGAAATCATTTATAACATCATTAATGTCTTTACTGTCACTTTTGATCAATTTAATGAATCCTTGTTTCTGAAGATCATGTGACACTGAAGACTGGAGTAATGATGCTGAAAATACAGCTG
>CM045070.1:332014-384514 GCA_024542945.1 allo-octoploid hybrid of Carassius auratus x Cyprinus carpio
CAATAATATTTTTTATTTCAGCTAGATGCCTAGGCAAGTTTACCTTGATGCACTAAAATAACTAAATCTTGAAAAGAATAAAATACAATAAACATTAATAAAAACTATACAGACATATAAAAAAAATGATGAAAATAACAAAAATGCAACAAAATAATCAAAACTTACTAGGGGCGGGAATCACCAGAGGACCCACGATACAATATTACCACGATACAATATAATTGTGATTTTAAATATGTTGTGATTTTCTGCGATATATATTGCCATTCATTACCTTTTTCCAACTTCAGATTATGACACCAAAGGAAAACTCTGGCAACATCTGTTTTAATTAAAAGATCATTTCTCAGTTTGTTTATCTCACTTTAATTTTGGAGCATGTGGAACTAAATTGCTGTTAAATTTTAAATAAATAAAACATAGTTCTACATCCGGTTTAAAGGCAGACCTTTATTTTATTAACTTACTGCATGCTGAGGGTGACCCAGCTGACCTCACCAGAGAAAAACTCAACACTACCATCTAGTGGACCGTAAAGAAACTGATTTATTATTCTATCAAACAGTATAATAAAGGATTGATGTCCCTGTATGGATACAGTACTGCCACGGAAAATATCACTATTCTATGCTGCATTGATTTCCCCCCTCCTTTAAAACTTAAAAAACCGAAAATATCTCTGACCTGTAGTTTGGCTTTGTTTCCTGCGGACAGACTGGGATGGTTGCACTTGAGCGTTCTGTCCAGTATGAGGCGCTGCTGCTCTGATCCATGACCCTGCAGGAGCTGCTTCAGATCACTGTAGCTCTCAGGAGCTGGAGCGCGCACACACACACACACACACACACACACACACACACACACACACACACACACAGAGACACACACACACACACACACACACACACACGCAGGACAGATTAATTCAGACATGCACTAACAGCAGGTCAGCTGAGTTCGTGATGATCATGTGACTGTGGTACCTGGGAAGGTGTAGGGCAGTTCTGCTCTGGCTGCTTCCTGTGCAGCTTTCTTCTGCTCCTCACTCACTGCTGGAGGCTCTTCAGCACTGACCTGCTCTTCCTCAGCGCCCTGACCGTCCTCATCCTCACTGCCCTCATCAGACTGCAGGTCACAGTGATCTTCATCTGCATCATCTTCCTCATCATCCTCACCCTCCTCCTCGTCGTCATCTTCACCCTCAGCATCGTCTTCAACATCCTCTTCCTCTCCTCCCTCTTCATCACCATCTTCATCCTCCTCCTCCTCCTCTCCTCCCTCTTCATCCTCTTTCTCTTCCTCCTCTCCCTCGATGTTCCATTTACCGTCCTGCAGACAGAGAATCATGCACATATATCAACATTTCAATCCTACACAGTGGAAATGACACCAAATACATGTTATTTTACAACAAATAAAATAAGTCGACATTCTTGTGCGTCACTATAAATATTTCTACAGTCAAGTCCCGTGTATTTCTGTAGCGCTTCATGAAATACAGATCGTTTCAAAGCACCTTCACAGTGACAAACAGGAAAATAACTGTCAGTGTCTAAAATTACTCAATTATGAAAATCACAGGTATTTTTAAATCGTTTTAAAATTAATTTACAGTTCTTTCATTACATTTTTTATAAATTAGATATCTTAATTGAGAACATTTAATATTTAAAATGTTCGCAAAAGCAGTCATCAGTAGCACAGGTATGTTTGTAGAAATACACAACAATACATTGTATGAGTCACAATTATACATTTCTCTTTTATGACAAAAATCATTAGGATATTAAGATCATGTTCCATGAAGATATTTTGTTAATTTCCTACCATAAATATATTAAAACTTAATTTTTGATTAGTAATATGCATTGCTAAGAACTTCATTTGAACAACTTTAAAGATGATTTTCTCAATATTTAGATTTTTTTGCTCCCTCAGATTCCAGATTTTCAAATAGTTGTATCTCAGACAAATATTGTCCTCCTAACAAACCACACATCAATGGAGAGATTATGTATGAGAGAGTGTGTGTGTGAGTGAGTGTGTGTGTGTGTGTGTGTGTGTGTGTGTGTGTGTGTGTGTGTGTGTGTTTGTGAGAGTGAGAGTGTGTTTCTGACCTTGTAAGCGAGTGTTTTGCGGTCGTCTCCGTCCAGTATGAATCCATCATTCATATCGTCAGCAGAGATGTGTGTGTTGGTCTGAACAGCGTCTTCCTCAGCGTCTCCCATCATCCTCTTCAGTCTGTCGGCCTGAAACACAAACACACATCGTGAGGTCTTCCTCCTCCTCCTCCTCTTCCTCAGGTGTCCAGCAGCAGGAGCTCAGTACCTCCAGAGTCTGCAGGCGCTGTCTCTCCTCTCGGGCCAGCTCCTCCGCGCTCTTCAGCTTCTCTGACGGCTGAGCCTTCATCTCGAAGCCCAGCTCTCGCACCATCATGTCATACTGGTCCAGCTGACACACACACACACACGTGTCAGAGCGGGGAACACACTCAGAAACAGCATCAGTGTTTGGACTCAGGTTCTTCAGTACCTTGGGTTTGTCCGTCTCGTCCGTCCTCTCTGCTTTGGGGGTCTTGTGGGCCAGAAGGTTCTGGATGGATTTCCACTCCTGATCCAGTTTCTCCGTGAGCTCCTGCGCCTCCTCCTTCTGCGTCTGACGCTCGCGCTGAGAAGATCAACAGCATCAGCGTTAAAGAACTGCTCACAGCCATAAAGTTCAATAATCGCTCTAACTCTACTACTATAACAACGAGGATAAAACCTTTTCTCCTCCAGCTGATGAATGATAAAAACACAATCTGAGTATTCTCAACTAAAGAGCTTGCGCAGTAACAGTGACAGACGACAAAACATTACCATCGGACAGTGAGGACGATAATATCGTTTATTGTTATCATTACAAATACCGTTACATTTATTGTTACAGTTGTCATTATATTCATGGTTACAGATGTTATATTTATTGTTACAGCTTTTGTTAGCTATAGTTAATGTTACAGCTGTCATTATACTTAAAGTTATCGTTACAGCTGCTGTTATAAATATTGTTACAGATGTTACATTGTTACAGCTATTGTTAGCTATAGTTAACGTAACAAATGTCATTATACTTATCAAAGTTATCGTAACAGCTGTCATTTTAGTCATTGTTACAGATGTTAGTTATCGTTACAGATGTTATCGTTACTGTTACAAAGGTTATAGTTATTGTTACAGCTATTGTTAGCTATAGTTAACATTACAGCTCTCATTATAGTAATTGTTTCAGATGTTATCGTTACAGCTGTCGTTATGGTTACAAATGTTGGTACAGTTATAGTTACTGTTACTGTTACAGATGCTATGTTGTTATCACAGTTGAAGTTATTGTTACAGCTGTTGCTAAAGTTATCGTTACAGCTGTTGTTAATGTTACAGATGTTGGTATAGTTATAGTTAGTGATTGTTACAGTTATTGTTACACCTGTTGCTAAATTTATCATTACAGCTGTCATTGTAGTTATTGTTACAGATGTTATTATAGTTATGGTTACATATGTTGTTGAAGTTATTGTCACAGCTGTCATTAGAGATATTGGTATACTTATTGTTACAGATGCTGTTAGTAATCATTACAGATGTTTTATCATTACAGCTATTGTAACAGCTGCTATAGTTATTGTATAGATGTTGTTTATAGTTCTTACATTTATAGTTCTTACATTTATTATTATAGTTAGTTACATCTGTCATAGTTACTAATATATATATATATATATATATATATATATATATATATATATATATATATATATATATATATATATATATATATATAATTTTTACAACTATTGTTAAAGCTACCATTACAGTTATAGTTACAGCTGTTCTTATAGTTATATCTATTGTTATAATTATTGTTACAGTTCTATCACAGTTATCGTTATAGCTATTATAGATTTCTTTATATTTATTTTACAGCTATCCTTATAGATATACAGTTCTTGTTCTTGGTGTGATAAGGATGAGACAGAATGATGTTTAAAGATGGTAAAGTAACTTTTATTATTATTAGAGGACACACTTTCTGACCTTCTCCTGTTTGGATTTGATGATGAGCTCCTCGATCAGCTCCTGCCGTGATCTGGGCTTGTGTTCTTCCTCTTCGTCTCCAGCGCTCTTCTTCCTCAGCAAACCTCCTCCGCCGCCGAAATGTGTGGCGGTCAGTTCAGCTGCAGACACATCCATCATCTCATCAGTCCCTGACCGTAACACTGAATGACTATTGATACGTGATGATCATCCGTGTTTAAACACGTCACCTGACAGCAGGCCCTTCTCCTCAGAGTCGCTGTCGCTGTCAATCACATCCGTCATCTTCTCCATCTCCGCCAGAGACTGACCGTAATGGGTCAGCTCCTCTTCCTCGTTCAGATTATACATGTCCTTCCTGTCTTGAGTGCGCTGCACACACACACACACACACACACATCAGTGATGATCAGTACATGTTACGGATGTTACAGTTATTGTTACAGCTGTCATTATTGTTACAAATGTTGCTATAGTTACAGTTATTGTTACAGTTCTTACAGTTCTTGACACGGATGAGTGTGGTGTGTCACCTGTCTCTCCAGCGTGAATCTCTGCAGGATCTTCTCCTCAGGTGTAAGTTTACTGTCATATTCACCGAAGCGTCTGTCGATGAACGTGTTGTTTTTGTCTTTCAGTCTGAACTCCTTCAGGAGAGTATCTTTCCTCTGAGGAATCAAACACACTCCGTCTGAGACTGAGTAGGGTTTCATTACATATACACTACCAGCCAATAAAAGGTTTTGAACAGTAAGATTTCACCAAGACTGCATTTATTTGATCCAAAATACAGCAAAACAGTAAAATTTTGAAATATTTTTGCTATTTAAAAAAACTGCTTTCTATTTGAATATAAATATACTGACTTGTTCTTAGAGAAACATTTATTATTATTATTATCAATATTTAAAACAGTTGAGTAAATATATGAGTCAAAGACGTTAAGATGTCCACATCAAAAGAAATGTACAAAAGTGATTTTGTGTCCATAGAAAGCACATTAAATGTAAGTAAAGTGTCTACTTTTAAGGTTTCAAATAAGTTTTTGGAGAATAAAATGTCAAAATTTGGTTGAAATAATGTTAGATTGTCATTCAGTGTAACACAATATTTATGCAAAAATTCAAACAACATGCTTATTCTGACGTGTACATATTAAAATATCTAAAAGAATAATGGAGCATACTAAATTTTATTGTGTTTTAAATTAATAAAAAATACTTACTGACAAATGGGCAAAAAACTACAACAGTTTAAAGCAGTATTACACTTTTTTTATGCTTAAACACTTTTTTGTCTTTGACCCATATATATATATATTTGGGAAAGAGATTATAAAAATGAGCTAATATTTTATTTAGCAAGGATGCTTTAAATTGATCAAAAGTGATGATAAAGACGTTTATAATGTTACAAAAGATTTCTATTTCAGATAAATGCTGTTCTTCTGAACTTTCTGTTCATCAAAGAAACCTGAAACAATTCTACTCCGCTGTTTTCAACATGATATTAATAATCAGAAATGTTTCTTGAGCAGCACGTCAGAATATCATCATGATTTCTGAAGACTGAAGTAGATGGAGACTGGAGAAACTCGGGTTTGAAATCAGGAATAAATTACATTTTGAAATATATTCAAACAGAAAGCAGTTATTTTAAACAGTAAAAATATTTCACAATTTTACTGCTTTTGCTGTATTTTGGATCAAATAAATGCAGGCTTGGTGAGCAGAAGAGACTTCTTTAAAAATATAAACAATCGTACTGTTCAAAAACCTTTGACTGGTAGTGTAAATTAATCATCACAAAAAAAGGCAACACTTTATTTTAAGGTGTCCTTGTTACACGTTACTTTACTTACTATTACAATTACAATTACAATTAAATATGCATAATTACATGCAAGTAACCCTAAACCAAACCCTAACCATATAGTAAGTACATGTAACTTAATTAATATCACTCAGTACTTAAATGTACAATTACACTGAAACAAGGACACCTTAAACTAAAGCGCAACACAAAAGAGTAATGCAGCGGTGCCGTGACGTCATCACACGAGAGTATTTCCTCAAGAATACCACGGTACTACCACAGTACACGTCCACAAACACAAACATTACCGTGTTTTACCTTCTGGATGGCTCTGGATCTGGAGACCCCCGGCAGACCCACGTCGTGTTTGCTCTTGCGGCCCAAAACATCGAACTTCTTGCGGTTTATCTTCACCTCGAACGGGTTTTTCTGGATCTCCGGAGCCGCTTTAGACTTGCGGACTTTATCGGACAAACCGCGGCTGAACGTCTGCTGCTTCCTCATCATTAAACACTCTGATCAGATACTAAAGAGAAGACCGATATAATCGTTAAACCGAGCGTTGAGTCCCGACAGCGTTTCATCCGTTCATCATCTCAAACTCACGCTGCACACACGCGACAGAAACACACGCGGAGCACGGCGCTGATTGGATGATGATTGCCTCCTGCGGCCGGGAGAGGAACTGCACAAAACACGAGCTGGTGCACTATTATAGTTTTGTTTACATTTTGAATGAGATGTCAGTTTTATATTTTTCCTTTCACTTTTTGTTATTTTAGCATAATTTATATAATAAGTTGTATATTTATATTTTGAATTAGATGTCAGTTTTTTATTTTTGCTTTTTTTGTGTTATTTTAGCATCAGTGATATTATAGTTTTTGTTCTTATTTAGAATTAGATATACTTTTTATATTTTTTGTTTCTGTCTTAAGTTTAAAGGTTTTGTAATTTTGTTGTTTTCATCTTTTTTATTACTACCGTATTTTTTATTTATTAGTTTTAGCTAATTAAGTACTATAAGTTAAAATAACGAAAATTATAAATAGCTGAAATAGAATAAGTTACATATATATATATATATAGATAGATAGATAGATAGATATATAGATAGATAGATATTATTTCATTTAACCTTTATTATAGTTCAAGTAACATAAAAAGGTAACACTTTATTTTAAGGTGTCCTTGTTACACAGGTTACAGGTACAATACTTACTATTATAATAACAATAAATTACGCATAATTACATGCAAGTAACCCTAAACCAAAGCCCAATCCTAACCCTAACCATATAGTAAGTACATGTAGTTAATTAATATTGCTCAGTATTTAAATGTATAATTACACTGTAACAAGGACACCTTAAACTAAAGTGTAGCCCAATTTTTTTTTTATTGGTTTTAGTAAATGATAACAACTCTGCTCTACTGCTAGAACTGCTTACAGTTTCTTTAAAAATAGCAGATAAACAGTGCAAAAGTCATGATTTCCTTTATTTTTTTTATCCCGTGGTGGAAACAGGCTTCGTTGCTAAATGAAAGAATGTCTGTTTTAATGAATAAAAAATGATTGTGACAATAAAATGCAGCTACTTTTCCACATCTTTTATTTTGGCAGATGAACCTCCAGTTGAGCAGCAGCAACAGGGGTCACACTGATCAGTGTGTGTGTGTGTGTGTGTGTGTGTGTGTGTGTGTGTGAGTGTGTGTATATGTGTGTGTGTGTGTGTGTGTGTGAGTGTGTGTATATGTGTGTGTGTGTGTGTGTGTGTGTGTGTGAGAGTGTGTGTGTGTGTGTGTGTGTGTGTGTGAGTGTGTGTATATGTGTGTGTGTGTGTGTGTGTGTGAGTGTGTGTATATGTGTGTGTGTGTGTGTGTGTGTGTGTGAGAGTGTGTGTGTGTGTGTGTGTGTGTGTGTGTGTGTGTGAGTGTGTGTGTGTGTGTGTGTGTGTGTGTGTGTGTGTGTGTGTGTGTGTGTGTGTGTGTGTGTGTGTGTGTGTGTGTGTGTGTGTGTGTGTGTGTGTGTGAGTGTGTGTCTATGTGTGTGTGTGTGTGTGAGTGTGTGTGTGTGTGGTGGTGTGTGTGTGTGTGGTGTGTGTAGTGTGTGTATGTGTGTGTGTGTGTGTGTGTGTGTGTGTGTGTGTGTGAGTGTGTGTGTGAGAGAGTGTGTGAGTATGTATATATGTATGTGTCCTGATGGCACCGCACATGGCAGCTGAGGTGCTTTGCTCTCCAGTTGTTTTAGTGTTTTTGTTAGTTTTTCCTGTTTCTTGTTTTTCATACTCAATCAGTTTCACCAGGGATGAACTGCTGAACATTCAGCAGAACACACCACAAAGTCTCCTACCGGTTTTCGATTATTCAGATGTTTTGCTGAACGTTGTTGTCAGCAGAGCAGTGGCGTTGATGAAACGGTTCAGGACGCGCAGACGGGGGAAGCGAGTCGGTGCATTCGTCAAGCTCAGGAAGCGTGGATTTCGAATGCCATTGCCTAGCGTCCATCTGGCAAATCTCTGCTCTCTACCCAACAAAACAGACAAACAACTTGTGCTCTCCTGGACAAATAAGGATTTCTCTCACTCTGCTGCTATGTGTTTCACAGAAACCTGGCTGAATGACGCAATTCCGGATAGCGTGCTCCAACTGCCCGGCTTTCAGCTGTTTAGAGCAAGTTATCTACTTTTTGAACTTTTGCCATCCTGCCGGCGCTTCAGAGCAACAAATACCAGGACAGTCAGGCACAAGAACAGTTTCTTCCCCCAGGCAATCTACCTCATGAACAGTTAAATGTTCCCCACTTATACAATAAAAATGTGCAATAATCTTATATTTACTTGTTCCCACCTCCATCCTACTACATCCCTGCATCTCACTCTGTTCTATTCCATTATCATCTATAGCACAACTGTTCATACAATTTATTTATTTTTCGATTTATTTTTCAATATTTGTCTATATTTACATATGTGTTTTGGCAGTGACATAAATTTTAAAGTTTTGTAAGTTTGCTGCTTAAGCTGTTGCGGTGTTCATTCACATTGTTTCTAGATTATTGTGTGTAGCAGTGGTTTTCAAACCTCTCCATGAAGTACACCCAGCACTAAGCTTTTTGTATGTCTCCCTATATCTGACACACCCACGTCAGGTCTTGCAGTCTCCACTAATGAGCTGATAAGTTGAATCAGGTGTGACAGATGAGGGAGACATACAAAACGTGCAGGGCTGGGGGTACTCCAGGACAGGTTTGAGAAACACTGGTGTAGAGTGATCAGATGCATTTTAAATAATTGCCAAAAGCTTCATTGGCCAAAAAATAAACTTTTCACAAAAAACAAAAAAAAATTCACTGTTTTTGATCCTGACACAAAATGACTGCAACACAGTTCGTATGTCGGGAAGAAAGGGGCGGGAACTGGTGAAGATTTAAACAAAACACTAACAAAAAATAAACACAAAACTTAAAATAGCGCGACAGCACAAACAGAACCAAAACCAACTCCTTTTAAAAGTAAACACGTTACTGTTCTGATTAAATTATTTCAAAAGTAATTAGTAATTATTTACATTACTAGTTACATTACTTTTTTTTCTCCATGAAATTTATGAAAACCCAGCATACAGGCTCCTGATAAATATTTGTTATTAAAACAACAACATTTACAGAACACTGTTATTTTTAACTAAATCAAGCGGCTGCTGCGTGCATGGCTTGGCAGAATGCCAGCAAAGAGCCCTGCATTTATAATAATAACTGCTTAACGCTGCAAACACGTGTTATAGACTAAATAGAAACTCTGCATACACTTGCGCCTGTTAATCATTTATATTTTATATTAGTTCATGTTGTTTTTGTGCAATAGATGAATAACAATTTATTTGTTTTTAGATATTTTATGTTTAGATATCTCTATTTTATGGGAGTCCAGTGAATTATTTTATTCCCCCGCATCCCGCACACACAAGTGTCTACCCGCTCGCAGCACCGTCTTGTCCCGCGCTGCAATCTGTTGCGTTGGGTCTCGCAGGAGCAGGTCTCAAATCCACTAAATATACTTGACTCGACGGTAGGTGTGCTACATCCTTTTTACAATCTCTAGATTATAAAACACTGCATTATGTCAGCAATGTAACACGGCAGTAACGTATAGAGACCTCGGCTTGTAACTATACTCTAATTACTATTTTGAAAATTATAACGCGTTAGATTACTCCATTACTAAGTAATGCATTACTGCCCAACACTGTGACTGAATACTAGATTAGACTGTAAGAGCAGAATGATTGCTATAAAAGCGCTTCCAAACATTGTGTTCTTGTTAGCAATGGTTACCTTCAAAGAAACACATGCAGCCATCATTGCTTTGCATCAAAATGGCCTCACATGCATGGAAACTACTACAAAGAATATTGCACCTGAAAGAACCATTTACCGGATCATCAAGAACTTCAAGTAGAGAGGTTCGACTGCAGTGAAGAAGTCCAGCAAGTCCAGCAGAGTGTCCAGCAAGCGCCAGCACCATCTCCTCCTGAGGAGTCAGCTACAGAATCATGTCTCCAGCAGTGCAGAGCTTGCTCAGGAACAGCAGCAGGTTGGTGTGAGAGCATCTGCACACACAGTGAGGACAAGACTTTTGGACAACGGCCTGGTGTCAAGAAGAGCAGCAAAGAATCCACTTCTCTCCAAGATAAACTTCAAAGACAGACTGAAATTCTGCAGGAAGTACAGGGATTGGACAGCAGAAGACTGGTGCAAAGTTATTTTCTCTGATGAAGCTTTCTTCTGACTGTTTGGGACATCTGGAAAATCGATTGATCGGAGAAGAAAAGGTGAACGCTACCATGAGTCCTGTGTTGTGCCAACAGTGAAGCATCCTGAGAACATCCATGTGTGGGGTTGCTTTTCAACCGAGGGAGTGGGCTCTTTCATAATTCTGAATAAAGAATGGTATCACAAAATCCTGCAAGAGCGACTTCTTCCAATGATCCATGAGTAATTTGGTGATGATCCGTGCATTTTCCAGCATGATGGAGCACCATGTCACAAAGCAAGAGTGATAAAGAAGTGGCTCGAAGATCATTACATTGAAATTTTGGATCTGTGGCCAGGCAACTCTCCAGATCTCAATTCCATAGAGAACCAGTGGTCAGTCCTCAAAAGGTGAGTAGACAAGCAGAAGCCCAAAAATTGTGAACAACTCCGAGAACTAATAAGGCAAGAATGGATCGCCATCAGTCAGGATTTGGCCCAGAAGCTAATATCCAGCATGCCAGAGCGAGCTGCAGAGATTATGAAGAACAAGGGTCAACACTGTAAATATTGATTCATTATATTTTTGGCCAATTAAAGCCTTTAAAACTTATGATATGCTTATCATTGTTTTTCAGTATACCATAAAAACATGTGAAAAAACAATCTACAAATACTGAAGCAGCAAACTTTGCAAAACACAAAATTGATGTCACTGCCAAAACTTTTGGCCACGACTGATTCACCTTTAATGCACTAGATGATTGACAAACAATGATATGAGGCATCAATCAAATTTAGTTGTCATGGCTCATAGATTTACAGCTGAACAAGTATGTAATCAGATATTAGCCTCACTAGATGGTGGATCAGATGACGAAGCTGTGAGGGAACAAACGGATGATGAAGAAGCAGCTCAGAACGAACCCGTCCAAGTTCCCACAGATGAGACAGAGTCGTACACAAGCAAAAATGGACTTGTCTGTTTATCAGCTGACCTTCCTTTAAGCAAGACAAGAGGATGAATATTCTTCACATCAAAGAAGGGCCTTGGAGCAAGGCAAAACTGGTTCTTACTGAAAGTGATGCACTCTCATGTTACATTGATGATGGTAATCTGCACAAGGTGACTGAAAATACTAAGCAGTATGCAAGAATGTATATGGTGTCTAAAGGTAGAGATCCTAGCACATGGAAACGAGTTGAAGAAACTGTGATAGGAGTCCTCTATCTGATCTATCTGAGTCTCTGTGAGAGGCCAATAATCAAAGCTGCATTCAGCATCAATAGGGTTGAACAGATCGTATCATTTTTGAGATTTGATGACGAGGCACATGTCAGGCGAGAAAAATCAATGACAAATTTGCTCCATTTAGATGACTCTGGAATGCCTTCATTGAAAATTGGAGGACAAATTACAATGTTGGCCCGTATGTGACAACTGATGAGCAGCTCATCCCATTCAGAGAACTTTGCAGCTTCCGGCAATACATACCCAAAAAAACCTGACAAATACGTCATGAAACTGTTTCTAATGTGTGATGTTGCTAAAGCATACACTTTTAATGGTGTACCACACACTGGCTGTGAAGGTGATCAGCTGTGCACAGGATTGGCAGAGAGTGTAGTAAAGAGATTGGTAGAGACAGTTCAGAACTCTGGAGTAAATGTCACAACTGATAACTGGTTTACAAGTGCAAAACTAACTGCTGATTTGCTCTGCAAACACATTACCAGAAGTTCTGCCTACGTTTCATGTCTGTAAGAGGAGACCTGTGGGATCAAGCCTGTTCGGTTTTTGCCAGAAGTAAGCCATGGTGTCCTATGTGCCAAAAAAGAACAAGGGCGTTGTGGTTTTATACAGTATGTGCGACAAAAAAGAGGTTGATGAGGTGTCTGGGAATCCTGTGATAATTCTAGACTATAACAATAACAATAAATACACGGGTAATGTGTCTCGTGATTTGTCCCGGGATTGTTTCATTTTGGTTCATTCACACTGCCAGTTATTTTATGGAGTCTGTGTGTGCGTTCACACATATCCTATAAAGATTCCGTGAAGACATGTGACATTGGGATGTGACGTGTGATGTACGAGTCAAAAACACTAGCCCGGTACCTCTCTTTTCATTGTAATTGTTAACTTGGTGGAATTTTTTTCTTATGATCTACGATTTCTCTCTCGAGAAACCACACTCCAGCATTTTTTTATTTGATCATACACTATCGCATCGCGTACTATTCCCCTAAGCTGGTGAACGCAGCTACAGCGCGGATACTGAGGAGCTCCCTGGTCTCTGCTTCCGTCCAGTTTCTTTGTTTTATTACATGAGCATTGATCTCTGCATTTAAATCACACACTCAAAGTGTCAACTACGTCATCACTTCAACAACACCTTTCCAGGATTGGTCCTGTCTTTTGTTCACACAGGCCGCATTCCAGGACTGATTCCAGCAATGTTATTAGGTCCCCATCCCGGGATCAATCCCGGAATGTGTTTGCGTTCACACAGAAGGCACTCTGGCAATTTTATCAATTTAATCAACACGCAGTGTGAAAGGAGCTAATGCCATTTGCGACTACTGTTCTCATTGAGCCTACACAATTCAATGAATTAGAGGTAAATATACAGACAGTACTAAATTAAAACTTGATTTGATGGTAAGTATTACAGTTCTTTGATAATTTCAGTGTCTTTTTTATTCATTTTAACATTGTATAATTTTATTTGCATCTCTTTGATAACTAAAATGTCAAAATATAACAAAATATGCTTTGTTTTATCATTTTGTAATTGTTAAAAAATATTTTGACAGCTGTATACTAATGAGGCAGTTTAAAGATCCAACTGTGTTAGACATAAACATACGCATCCAGTCCATATCCAGTCCAGATGGTGGATCAGCACCTAGAGATGACCTCTACAGCCCTGAATTTCAGGGGAGACCAAATATATAACAGATCCCCTGCGAAGACCTCATCACCTCGACGACCATCGGTACAAGACCACAGGAACCAGACGAGTCCTCTGCTCAATCTGACCTGTGCTGCAGCCTGGAATTAAACCACACCATGCTGGTTTGGTCTGGTCAGAGGAGAACTGATCCCCGACTGACCCTGGTTTCTCCCAAGATTTTTCTCCATTTCTGTCACCGATAGAGTTTTGGTTCCTTTGTCTTGTTTAGACTATTGGAAGAGAGCTGAACTGGATGATGACATCACTGAATCATCAATGAACTGACTTGAAAAATGACTCTGTTATTGTCTTCTTGCATTATTGACAAACTATTTCCCTGTTTAACACTGTAAAGCTGCTTTGACACAACCAGTGTTGTATAAAGCGCTATACAGATAAAGGTGACTTGACTTGAATGGTTGTGGCGGTGGCTCCTAGAAGAGGTTGTCCAGCTACCAAAAAGGAGGTGGACTCCAGGGACGAAACTTTGACTGCCAAAGAGATTAAAGCTGTTGTCCTGCTTCTCTTGAATTCTCTGAGTGTTTGTCTGACACTGACATCTAGTAGACATTTCATCATCAGGGTTCTCCATTCCCCATCCAGGAAAGCCACTTTCCTACAGAGTTTAGTTTGATCTCTAATTAAAGGACCTGATTCAACTAGTCAAGGTCTTTGTGTTTACTTTAATAACAGCCAGATGTGTCAAAACTAAACTCAGCAAGAGCAGAAATGAGGAACCTGCTTTACAGACTCACAGACACGACTGTTTTACACGCGTCACACAAAAACAGAACCAGCAAACAGGAATCACATGAGTTCAGAAAAAGAGAAACTGAAGTGTAGTTGAGCTGTTGTGTGTCTGTGTCTCTGTATTTAAGCAGTAAAATGGCAGAAGCCAGAATTTCTGTGGATCAGAAGGAGTTCATGTGTGCAGTGTGTCTGGATCTCCTGAAGGATCCAGTGACCATTCCCTGTGGACACAGTTACTGTAAGAGCTGTATTACAGACTGCTGGGATCAGGAGGATCAGAAGAGAGTCTACAGCTGTCCTCAGTGCAGACAGACCTTCAGTCCAAGACCTGATTTAGCTAGAAACACCATGCTGGCTGAACTGGTGGAGAAACTGAAGAAGACCAGAATCTCTGCTGACTGTGACGCTGGAGCTGGAGATGTGCAGTGTGACGTCTGTACTGGAAGAAAATACAGAGCCGTCAAGTCCTGTCTGCTGTGTCTGAACTCTTACTGTCAGAATCACCTCGAACAACATGAGAGCTTCTTTAGAGGAAAGAGACACAGTTTGATTGAAGCCACTGGACGACTGCAGGAGATGATCTGCCAGAAACATGAGAAGCTCCTTGAGGTTTTCTGTCGCACTGATCAGAAATGTATATGTATGCTGTGTACGGTTATTGAACATAAAAACCATGACATTGTATCAGCTGCAGATCAGAGGACAGAGAAACAGGTATTTAACACTAGACACTGATGAAATATTGCTGACACTCGTGTTTATATCTGCACCATATTAACAGCTCACAGTATTCACACGTCACACAACAGCAGAAATGAACAGCAGCTGCAAGAAGAGTTTGCTGAAAACGCACCATAAACCTTTATCAACACAATCTTTCATAAAATAGACTTTGATTAAGCAACATAAAATAATGGAGTTGTCACACATTCACAGAGTTTGTACTTTGTTTTCAGTCTGCACCATTTTCATTCTCATGGTTAGTGATTTGATTTCATCATTTAGTTCAGGTGTGTGTGGTTTATTAGCCTTGTTTGATTTAGTACTTTAGTTTGTTTGTTTCCGGTCATAACTGTCGGGTCTCTTCCGTGTGTAGTAGCTGTTCTCTCTGTTTGTATATCTTGCCTGTGGATTTATTAAAGACTGTAACCTTCATCATCGTGTTCATGTGTACTAACAACACAGCGTTGTGACAGGAGTTAACTATTTACCCATTCTTTGACAAAATATATACTTTCATCAGTCAAAATACAATATAAATGGGTCATTCTTCAGTTGGGGTGGCAAATGAGAGGCAGAATTTGTAAAAACGCTTGTTTGTTTTTTTCTAATAAAATATATTGCTATGCATTTCAAATTAGTTTAATATGATATATCAATTAAAATGAAAGCTTAAGAACATTTTGATTTTTAAATAATTTAAATCAAACACTGGTGACACAGCCACTTATGTCTATGTCATTTTGAAGTAACACCACAGACGTAATTATAACACCACAGACTTTATATTGCAAGTGCAGTATTACCAGAAAAGACAGTAACACCACAAATAAATCAGCCTAAATCCAGACTTTTCTAAAATGGAGGCTGCCATCATGATGTTTTCAAGATCAGGGGACATATTTGGAAATATTAATAAGTATGTATTTATCAAAATTTTGATTAAAATATGTAAAAATCTGAAAGTTATCAACATAACACCACTGACACTAATAAAGTGTGACACATGAAATTGTCAGACATTTAGCTAACTTTAAGAAAACTAATAAGAAAGAATGTACTCACCATGCACCCCCCAGATCAGCCAGCTGTTACTCTGTGGCTCTCTCCGACAGCCACCGGAGGGCACCTTCACCTGAGTACTGACATTCTCATGGACTACATTACCCAGCGGCCCCGTACCTCGGACTAATCACCACCAGGTGTTCCTCATTCCACACCCTATATAAACTGAAGCTAAACACTCTCTCATTGTGAAGTCTTGTTTAGCCCGTCTTGCAATTCTGAGCGTTTATCCCTGTCTGCTTTTCCGTGTATTACCTTGAACTGTTCTGATTCTGCCGATCCTCTGCCGCCTGCCTTACTGACCCTCTGCTTTGTCTACAACCTGTCTACTGTCTGCCGCCTGCCCCGATTCAAGCCTGGTAACCGAACTTGATATTGACTGTCTCTGATATCCCTGACGCTGTTGTCTGAACCCTGCCTGTTATCACTACGAGTTCATAATAAATATTGCACATGGATCCGAATGTCTCTGACTCCTTATTACAGAAGACTTCGCCAACTCAGGATCCAGCGATGTTCTTCCAGTTATCCTCCGAAGTGTCTGCTCAGGCCTCCATTCTGGCCACACATCAACAACAGCTACAGAGACTCACCTCTCTCACAGAGGAGCTAGTAAAGATGCTACAAACTCTCCATGTGACCGCCCCAACAGTGAGTTCTATACCTGCATCGGCACCCACCACCACGCTCACCACTACCTTCTCAACTCACGCATCTCACAGCACTGCCGCCGAATATACCTTGGCCTTTCGAACCCTCGCTGCTCAGACGGGCTGGGATGACGAACCGCTATGGCTCTTCTACCGTAAAGGACTCAACCATGATCTACAGTCAGAGCTAGCCTGCAGAGAGGAGGGAAAGACTCTGGATCAATTCATGGATCTTGCTATTCGTCTGGATTATCTGATACGCTCACAACGCACTCGTCGGTATTCACCAGCCCAGCCGGCCGATCAAAAGCTCCCCGAGCCAGAGCCCATGCAGATCGGTGCCACACAACTATCCTCTATGGAGCGTGAGAAACACACCCGACCACCTCTGTGTCTGTACTGCGGGCAGGCTGGTCATCTAAGAGTTTCCTGCCCCATTCGGCCCTCTCGCCAGAATTCCATCGTGGTGAGTGCCAGTCTTCATTCTTTTGGGGTACCAATGGTCATTAACACTGAGGGGAGGAGATTGGAGACCAATGCCATGATAGACTCTGGGGCTGCGGGAAATTTCATTGACATCTCTTTCGCTGAAACTCATGACATCCCTCTCCTTTCATGTGAATCCCGGGTGGCAGTGGCAGCGCTAGATGGTCGTCCGCTAGGTTCAGGAAGAATTAAATGCATCATGCCAAATATCCACCTTCAAAATGGAGCTCTCCACACTGAAACTATTCGACTGTTTGCCATTGAATCACCTCGGAATCCCATCATTCTAGGACTACCCTGGCTTGAGAAACATAACCCACGCATATCATGGTCAACCCAAGAAATTGTTCGGTGGTCCCAATCCTGTCAAGACCATTGTCTCCCCACACGTCAGCCATCCACTTATCCCCAGGAGGAGGAGCTCAAACCTTATGACATGTCAGGCCTGCCGCCCGAATATCAGGACTTAGTTGAAGCCTTCAGCAAAACCAAAGCTTCCAAACTTCCACCTCATCGACCCGTTGACTGTGCCATCGACCTCATCCCAGGTTCCACTCCTCCCAAAAGCAGAATCTTCCTTCTCTTTCAACCCGAGTCAGCAGCCATGAAGAAGTATATAGAGGAGGAGCTGGCCAAGGGCTTCTTCGTGCCATCCAAGTCACCAGCTTCAGCGGGGTTCTTCTTCGTCAAAAAGAAGGATGGAGGTCTTCGGTCTTGCATTGACTATCGAGCACTCAACGAAATCAGTGTAAAGTTCCGTTATCCACTCCCTCTGGTTCCTTCGGCTCTGGAGCAGCTTGGCAACGCCAGGTACTTCATTAAACTAGATCTATGCAGTGCCTACAACCTGATTCTCATTTGCAAGGGGGACGAGTGGAAGACGGCCTTCTCGACAACATCTGGGCACTATGAGTACCGGGTTATGCCGTTCGGGCTTGCCAACAGTCCTTCTGTGTTCCAGGCCCTCATTAACGACGTCTTCCGGGATATGCTTAACCAGTGTGTCATCGTCTACATCGACATCCTGATAATCCGAAGCCCTGGAAACCCACGTCAAACAGGTCAGAGCGGTCCTTCAGAGACCCATTCAGCACCAACTCTACGCCAAGTTACAGAAATGTGAATTTCACCAAACACAAATTTCCTTCCTGGGTTACATCATCAGTGCAGAGGAGGTAGCCATGGATGAGAAGAAGGTAGAGGCGGTGTTAGATTGGCCTAAACCATCCACAATCAAAGAGCTCCAATGTTTCCTAGGGTTTGCAAACTTCTATCGACGCTTCATCAGAAATTTCAGTGTGGTAGCTGCACCTCTCACCTCTCTGTTGCAGGGAAAGAGCCAACGTCTCACAGGGACACCATAAGGCGAACAGGCTTTCCAGCAGCTCAAACAACGATTCACGACTGCTCCCATCTTGCATCATCCCAATCCTGAGCTGGAGTTCACGGTGGAGGTGGATGCATCTAACATGGGCATCAGCGCAATCCTCTCACAATGCCAATCCTCTTAACCCACCTAAACTGTTTCCATGTGCATTCTTCTCGCAAGCTAAACCCAGCTAAAAGGAATTACAACGTGGGAGATGGGGAACTATTAGCTATGAAAGCTGCCTTCGAGGAGTGGCGTCATTGGCTGGAGGGAGCTAAACTACCTTTCCTTATACTCACTGACCATCGTAACCTGGAGTACATCCGTTCCGCCTAACGTCTCAATTCCAGACAGGCAAGATGGTCTCTATTCTTCTCCCGTTTCGACTTCAAGGTAACCTACAGACCTGGTGCAAAGAATGGCAAGGCAGACGCCCTCTCCCGACAGTTTGATCACCTGCCCAAATCTAACTCTGTTGAACCCATTCTTCCCTCTACTGTGATCCTAGCACCTATCCAATGGGACATCATGACGGAGATCTCCGAGGCTCAGGTTAACGACCCTGTACCAGCCAAGTGTCCACCTGACCGTACCTATGTCCCTGCCGAGCTCCGACCACGAGTGATACAATGGGTACACCAATCTCCCAGCACTGGTCATCCGGGCATTAATGCCTCCAGAGAACTCGTAGCCAACCACTTCTGGTGGCCCTCACTCTGGGCCGACGTTACTCAGTTCATTCAAAACTGTGACACTTGCAACATCACAAAATCCTCACATCAACAACCGGCTGGTCTTCTCCAAGCTCTGCCCATACCCCAAGAACCCTTGTCTCATATTGCTATCGACTTTGTGACTGACTTACCCAGCTCCTACAGTTTCACCACAATACTCACCATAATCGACCGCTTCTCTAAATCTTGCCGTCTGGTCCCTCTTCCCAAACTGCCTACCGCCTTTGAGACAGCCGAAGCCCTGCTCCAGGACGTCTTCAGGCTCTACGGTCTTCCTGAGGACATCGTGTCAGACTGAGGTCCACCGTTTACTTCCCGGGTATGGAAAACAATCTGTCAGCAACTTAACATCAACGTCAGCCTTACCTCTGGATATCACCCTGAATCCAACGACCAGGTGGAGCGCCTCAATCAGGAACTTACCCACTTTCTCCGCACCTACGGTCACAACAATCAGGCAGACTGGAGTCGTTACCTTTTGTGGGCAGAGTATGCCCAGAACTCCCTTCGAAAGCCAGCCACCGGCCTCACCCCCTTCCATTGTGTACTTCGCTTCCAGCCACCCTTGTTTCCCTGGTTGGGTGAGCCCTCTGAGCTCCCCGCAGTTGATGAATGGCTGAGAAAGAGTGAGGAGACTTGGAATGTAGCCCATGTCCACCTTCAACGTGCGGTCCACAGAGCCAAGAACAGGCGGATCGTCACCACAGAGCTGGTCCTAGCTTCACTCCTGGTCAGTGGGTCTGGCTGTCCATCAGAGATCTTCGATTCCGGCAGTCCTGAAAGAAACTCAATCCGAGGTATGTGGGTCCCTTCAAAATCATCCAAGAAATAACCCCAGTTTCGTATCGTTTAGGATTACCTGCCAGTTACCATATCTCACCCACCTTTCATATCTCCCTGCTCAAGCTTGCCGGTGGTCCTGGAGGAAAGAGGGACCAGGAGGAGGCCGCTGAGGAGAGTACCCCTCCCATAACCATCGATGGCAAGGAAGCCTATCAGGTGTGAGCGATACTCAACTCAGGACGCCGAGGTAGGGTCCTGCAATACCTTTGACTGGGAGGGATACGGTCCGGAGGAACGAAAGACATCTTAGACCCCAACCTTACTACGGAATACCACCGAGACCACCCCAACCGACCTGCTCCCAGACCCCATGGAAGACCTCGGCACAGAGATCATGCTTGCTTCGGGAGCCGCTCCCGGGGGGGGGGGGGGTCTCTGTGGCTCTCTCCGACGGCCACCGGAGGGCACCTTCACCTGAGTACTGACATTCTCATGGACTACATTACCCAGCGGCCCCGTACCTCAGACTAATCACCACCAGGTGTTCCTCATTCCACACCCTATATAAACTGAAGCCAAACACTCACTCATTGCAAAGTCTTGTTTAGCCTGTCTTGCAATTCTGAGCATTTATCCCTGTCTGCTTTTCCTTGTATTAACTTGAACTGTTCTGATTCTGCCGATCCTCTGCTTTGTCTATGACCTGTCTACTGTCTGCCGCTTGCCCCGATTCAAGCCTGGTAACCGACCTTGATATTGACTGTCTCTGATATCCCTGACGCTGTTGTCTGAACCCTGTCTGTTACCACTACGAGTTCATAATAAACATTGCACATGGATCCAAATGTGTCTGACTCCTCGTTGCACCAGCACCTGCAGTGACCTTTACACACAGGATGTAGTCTAAATATATTTCCCCTTTTCTTAAAGGGGCTAAATCCATTGTGGTAACACCACAGACATGAATTTGGGGGACACAACTTTTTTTTCTTAAATATAACAAAATGTGTTTTTTTTTTTTTGTTTTTTTTTTAAACAATTTAATAAGGTTTTTTTTTTAAATCCATATTTACATTATAACCACTTTATTTGTCAAAAATGTTGTTGCAATTACATTCCATGGTACCTCTCTAAGGTATGATGGGAACATGCATATTTTGTTACAAATGCAGTCTCCCAAACTCAATTAAATATGTATTTTAAAACAAATTAACTATTAATAGTGCATAAATTGTGTTAACCCTACAGAATGCAAACTTTTTATAATTTCCAGTAACCACTTGCCACCGCAATTGAAGAATGACCCAAATGCAGTGACAGACGACTTTCTGTTCATTAAATCTGACTGAATACAGATGATTTCAGTCATTTGTAGCTTCACTTTGTTCATTTATTTTCTGCAGCTTAATTAAACAGAACACACAAACACTGTCAGTGTGAAGCTCTGTGTCTTTGTCTGTTTCACTTTTATACTTACACTTGTAGTTTGAAACAGGCCTTAATTCCTGTGTGATGCTGGTAAATGATCAATCATCACTTCTGGAGTTTGAACCTACAGTCATTAGTTATCAGCTCCACTTTTACTGGATTCATCTGTTCATGATGATTTAGTGCCAGTAGTTTTCTGTGAGATTCACTATCATCTGTTTGTCCTGCAGAAGCAGCTGAAGGGGACGCAGAAGACGCTCCAGCAGAGAATCCAGCAGAGAGAGAAAGATCTTCAGCAGCTGAGAGAGACTGTGGAGTCTCATAAGGTGAGTCTGGAGAAGAAGAGAAGTTTGTCTCCATCTCAGTTCAGACTCACTGAAGCTGAATCACTGTGTGTCCTAACAGCGCTCTGCACAGACAGCAGTGGAGGACAGTGAGAGGATCTTTACTGAGCTCATCCGCTCCATTGAGAGAAGCCGCTCTGAGCTGATACGACTGATCAGAGATCAGGAAAAGACTGCAGTGAGTCGAGCTGAAGGACAACTGGAGCGACTGAAGCAGGAGATCAATGATCTGAGGAGGAGAGACGCTGAGCTGGAGCAGCTTTCATACACACAGGATCACATCCAGTTCCTGCAGGTAACACAGATCTAGAAGAACAGGATCAGAGTGGACTTGAGCAGATCCTGCTGTGACAGAGACTCACAGACAAACAGTTCATGAGTGTCTTATTATATAATCATCAGACAGACTCTCATCTGATCATCTTCTTTTGAAAGAAATGAATGGCTTTCAGCTCTGGAAATCTTGCTCAAATGGGACTCATGTCAGAACATTTCTTTCTCTTTAAATTATTTGTGCTCTGTATGGTTGGTCCATCCCTGCTCTATAGCATCATTCAGCAGCACCACACTTCAACACATTTTGATTAATTTGTTTGGACTTTCAATTATGGATTTTTACTCACTAATATTGCTTCCCTCTCTGAATAATATTATTTGGTTCAGAAAATTACGGAAAAACAAAAATGCAAAACATGCACAAACAAAACCGAATTAAACCCTGTGGCCTTAGACGATACACTGATGTGTAAAGACACAAAACGATCGGTCTGTGCAAGAAACTAAACGTTTTTTTACCTCTGATTTTCACCACAATGTCCGAACTGTCCTGAGCGCAGGCATCTTCTCCTTCTTGTGTTACGGCGGATTGCAGACTTATATGTGCATTACCGCCACCTATGTTAGATGGACATTTATGTTCTTAGCAGATGTTTTATCATCCAAACTATTTCCAAGAAAGTTCACAAAGAATGTATGTGGTGAATACTAGAATCTGTAGCTCTAATGTGTTATAATGAATATACGAATGAAGCTGATGCTGTGAAAGTGCTGGACTGAGTTACTAAAGATCAGTCAAATTTGATGTTCCTGCAGGTTGTTGAGTGAAGTGTGGAGCTGATGAGTTTGATTTCTGTTTTCTGTAGAGTTTCCAGTCTCTCTCAGCACCTCCTGAATCTACAGATGTAAATGATGATCTCTTCATTTCTCTCTTCTCTTCTGATGCTCTGAGAGAATCTGTCCATCAGCTGAGAGACAAACTGGAGGATTTCTGCAAAGAGGAGCTCAAGAAGATCTCAGACAGAGGTAAAGTCCTGGAGATTCATCTGCTCTCAGAAACCAGTCCACCATCATCTCATATCATGGAGAACATCATATTAGAAATGTCTAAGAAATGGATGCAGGATCATGAGAATCACACTGTTCATGTCTGTTGATTTCCACAGTTGCATTCATCAGGATCAGGAGCGACTTCCTACAATGTAAGTCAGTAAGAAAACCAGCAGAAAAACTCACTGAGTGTGTTCATGTTCTACCTGTAGAAGGTGAAAGAAGAGTTTTATAACTGATGATGTGCACAGATATCTGTTCATCTGTACTGAGACACTGATGATACACTGAACATGAAGAGTTCAGCTTCATGAAAAGATCAAACAGATTCATAATTCCTGATTCTGATGTGTTTTATCTCCATCAGATCCCCATCAGCTCACTCTGGATCTGAACACAGCACATAAATACCTCCGTCTGTCTGAGAGCAACAGAGTGATTACTACTACTAAAACAGTCCAGTCGTATCCTGATCATCCAGACAGATTTGATCAGTGGTCACAGGTGTTGTGTAGAGAGAGTGTGTGTGGACGCTGTTACTGGGAGATTGAGTGGAGTGGAGATAGAGGTGTGTTTATATCAGTGTCATATAAGAGCATCAGCAGGAAGGGAGGTGATGAGTGTTGGTTTGGATATAATGGTCAGTCCTGGAGTTTGTTCTGCTCTTCCTCCAGTTACTCATTCTGGCACAATAAGATAAAGACTGATCTCCCTGTAGAGTCCATCAGCAGTAGAATAGGAGTGTTTGTGGATCACAGTGCAGGAACTCTGTCCTTCTACAGCGTCTCTGACACAATGAGCCTCATCCACACAGTCCAGACCATATTCACTCAGCCGCTCTATCCTGGGTTTAGGGTTTGTTCTGGATCATCAGTGAAACTGTGTTGATGAATCAGAATAGATTGACGAGAGATTCTACCCATAATGCTTTGAGCTGCATGATGAATCAGTAACAGTCAGATGTTATAGAGTCTCTTCATGACATTAATACTGCAGCTGAACTTCTGTCACTCAAATAACATGAATCAGAATAAATGTAATAAATCCTCATATAGACAGTAAGATCAGTGTGTGTGTGATTTCTGCTGAGTGACACTGTGTTTCTGTGCTTTTTTAACTTTTGTTTGTGTTGATGGAAATCACTCATTAAGTTAATAATATATTATTAATTATTAATATTATTATTAATAATCATGATCAATCATTAATGTTTTTTTTTTAATATTTTAATCATATTTTCAAAGTGTTATTTCTGTTCTCTGACTGATATAAATAAAGCTTCTACCCACTTTATGAACAAAGGTGATGGGTTTTATTCCTCCTCTGTGCAGATCTCCAGAACACAAATAAAGCACCTCATTATAGTTTCTTCTCACACCCTAAAATCAGTTGACATAAAAATCAGATGAGTCATAAATGGACAATATGTTGACCTGTGTAACCATATGTAGTAAATTAGCTCAAAAGGGAATATTTATGATTAATTAAAACTGGTTATAATTAATCATAAATATTAAGATCAGATCTTAGAATTAACTGTAGCAGAATCAATATTACAATTATTTAATCTGTTCGTCCACTGACAGTATAATCATTTATCAATTCTAGGAAAGAATATTTTCCTGGCCAAGAAAGAATAACTTTCCTAATACAGTACTAGCATTAACTTAGCATGTAGAAAGATTAACATTCAGTGATTTCAAATTGTGAGCAGCACACAGAGACAAATCAATTGTGAATATAAGGGATTTAATAAATTAACCTATAGATAACATATAACTAAACCAAACAAGACATATATGTATATACACAGAATGAAGGAAAGTAAGGAAGAGAGAGGTAAGAGCAAAAGAATGGCAGTATTTCACATCAATTAACCACAACCTAATGAGAATCATCAAAGAATAAAAAATCACCTTAAAAGGGGCTCAAACTTAAACACACATCTAAATAGTTGTAAACGGTTACTTGCATTGGTTTCGTTGCTGAACAAGAGTCCTGATGCGGTAGACAACAGAGGTTCTTGATGAGTTCTTTTAGAAGTAAGCTGGAGATTTTCCTCTGGATCTTCTGAAGATAGGAAAATCCACAGCGGTTCGAAGATTTTGAAGATAAAAACTGCCGGAAAATCAAACTCAGGAGGAGAGTTTTGAGGAGTCTTGGATAGTATTCAGTAAGCAAGGGTTTCTGAGCCAAGATTAGCCAGAGATTATGACTTTTGATAGTTTCTATCGAAAACCCACAATTTAGGTGGGACGGCCAATAAGAGGCATGAATTTTGAGTGGGAGAAACTTTCTTTGTCTCCGTTTATGGCCCATTTGCATGTTTATTGCTGGTCTGGAGGATTGGTGCAGTTTTACCCAAAATATGGTACAAATGCATTTCATGATCACATAGTGTACATAATTCTTTGAGGAATAAAGAGCAGATCATTTTGATACCAAGAATGAAACATCTAGAAGGTCTTAAAGCAGAGATACACTCATATACCTGAATATAAGTATTGAGAGTCTAATTAATACAAATAAAGAATTGTAACTAGGCTAATATAATAGGGAAAAATACAAACAACACATGCATTTAGCAGATACAATTGTAACTGATTAATTATAGTCTAAATAAAGAAAATGTCTTTATGTGTGTGTTATGTGTATTGCGCACATTGGGTAGTAGTCAGCTAGGCCATTGGCGCCTGGTTACCGGGGTTATTTACGCCTCTCTGGGAATGTGTTTGAAGTTTGATGGAGAGACAAGAGTGGTGAAGCTGTTTAGCATCTCCTTGTTAGAGGGGGGAACCATTTGCAATTTAGCACCCATATAAATGTAGAATGTGGGACCATGTCTGTAATTTTTATGCAAATGTCAAAAGGCTAAAGGAATCTATAAGCCATAAAACCCAAATGATTGTACATGATCCTAAGCAGATGCTACAGACTTCCCCCCTTTTGGCTGATGAAGTTCACCTGCAAACATCATCAGACAACAGTTGTCATGATGGTCAGACAGCAGGTGGATCATGATGATCGGATGGCAGGTGGATCCTGATTGTCAGATGGCAGGTGGATCAGGAAGGCAGATGGTTGCTTATTTTCCCCAGCCTTTAGATCCTTAGCTTGGGTGTTAACCTTGGTCAGGTTCAGCATTGTCTCAGCCTTGGTCCCTCTTTTCCGGTGGCTCTGTTTGAAGGTTCGAGGAAAGGCAGCTGTGCACCTGTTCATAGACCTTTGCACCCCGTTGACAAAGTGAGCAAAGTGCCGTGTTGGCAGTGGTCCAGGATCGGGTGATGGGAAAGGTGGTCTTGACAGGCAGCCAAGACAGTGCTCATCTGGGACCCCCCTTTCTCAGTGCTCAGTTCCAATTCAGGTTCCAGGGTGAGATTGTGGTCCTTGAAGAAGACTGGAATTTCTACCTCGGATTAGAACTCTTCACTTGAAAGGTGGTACAGCGCCAAGTCCCCGAGGTGGAGGATGGCACCTTTGGGCACTTGAATCCACATACTCTGGTTGGGCAGGCTGACACGGGTGGCAGTGTCATGCTGGTCATAGGTCAGTGTGGCGGTACGGATGGGCGTGTTGACAAGCCACTGATTTCCCACAATGTGAGGCTTAGCCTCAGCAGGGAAGAGTGTCTTTCTTTGCATGGGTTGTAACCCGCAGATTACATCAGTGTTGTCTCGGAGGAAGGGCTTGCTGGGGCAGAGATAATGATTGTCTTTGGTCAGGGTACACATGCGCAGATTTGTGGCCAGGTATAACTGTGGGTAACTTCCGTGGTAGGCTACCATAACTGGTGTGTGTATCCTGATGTGAGTGTTTTCTTGCCAAAATCCAACATTGACAACGTCTTTGAGTCTGTAAATGTTGTCGGATTCAATGATGGGCAGATTCAGAAGACACGCCATCTCACTCTGCTCGGAGTCAACATGTAGCAGAATGGACCCTGTGATGGACACTGTGAGTGTTCGGAACCACCAAGGTTCCCTTTAATGATTTGCCTATAGTCTGTAGCATTTGGCCCTGTAGTGTGAGTTGTTCTCTCAGCTGTGGCATCTCAGTCTGGATCTCCCTTACATGTTGCCTCAGGGTAGAAAGGCTCACAGAGTTGATGCAGAAGCTCCGAGCAAGGCCCCCAGGAATCGTTTGTCACACCGGTTATGTCCACTTAGCTCTGCTTGTCATTTTCTGCAGCTGAGTGAGCATGTGTTTGATATTGGCTTCTGCGTGAGCAAGGGTATTCTCAGTCCATCGGCCACCTGCCCAACTGTAGTGTGCAGCTGCCTGGGGATAATGTGTCTGGTAGACATTTTGGGCGTCGAGTCGGACGTACAACTTTTGGGTGTGAGTCCTACAGTTGGTCACAAGAAGTCCAGGTTGGTCCCTCAGTGCAATGCCTGATGCTGAACCTGGTGATGTGATATCGGGTTGTGGCTGTCCTCTGTTTGGCTGGAGGCACAGGATGGTGAGCCACAGCAACATCCTGATACAGAGAAGAAGACAGTGGATCAGTGGTGTAGATGCTTAGACTGGTTAGGACAGTCTTTAGTTTTGAGAACTACAGCAGAGCCTAGTTAGCACTAGCCCTCTCCCCCCACCCGTCTTTCCCTGCCAGCAGCCACGGCTCAGCTTGATCCAGTATGTGACAGGGGAGAGTTTGTCCACAATCTCATGCAGTCCCGTCCAGCATGGCAGAAACTTCTTTAATAGCCGATGAGAGGTTGTCTGAGGCGGCTGTGTGTAGCTATAGTACCAGACCCTGTCACCCACATCCAGTTCTTTGTGTGACGCCTTCCGGTCGTAGTATACTTTCTGGCCTTCTGCACTCTTTTGGTGTCATTGTTGGGCAAAAGCAAATGTGGTTCTCAAATGCCAGTGTAGTTCATTAAGGTATTGGTGAGTGGTGTAGGCGGTGACAAGGTTGGAGTCTCCTAGCTGGTACAGAAGGTGCAGGGGCAATGTCATTTGCCGGCCTGTCATTAGTTCAAAGGGAGGCACACCTGTTGACTCATATGTAGTTGCTCTGATGGCCATGAGCACCAGGGGAAGTTTTACATCCCAGTCCTTTTGGTTAGCAGACACATATTTTCTTAGCATGCTGACCACAGTCTGATTCGTCCATTCCACTTGGCCGGAAGAGATTGGATGGTGACTGATGTGCAGTTGCGCTTGTACTCCTAGGAGTTTCCAAATCTGCTGCATGATCTCTGCTGTGAAGTGGGTGCCTCTGTCTGAGTTGACTCTCAGTGGTAGTCCAAACCTGGAGAAGATGTGATTCATCAGGAAGTATGCTGTAGTTTGGGCAGTGTCGTTGGGTGCTGGGAGGCACACTACCCACTTTGTGAACTGGCACATGACTGTGAGGATATACTTGTTCCCACTTGTTGACCTGGGTAAGGGTCCGACTCAATCAATTAGGAGGTCTGACCAAGGAAATGTGCTCCTCTGAGGGACTCTGTGGTTTGGGTTCACCGGTTGGAATTGGCAGCAAACGAGGCATCCTTTCCCATACTCTGCCACATCTTGCTGCATGCCGGGCTAGTATGCCACTTGTTTTAGTGGCTCATAAGTGGCTCTAGTGCCATGGTCTCCCGCACATGGCACAAGCCTTGGTGCAGTGAGGTTATCAGGGGCATAAAACAGAATGTCGTCTATCACACGCAGTATGTGTCAAGTCACCTTTATTTGTATAACGCTTTAAACAATCATTGAATTCAGTGATGTCATCATGCAGCTCAGTTCAGTTTAAATAGTATCTGTGCAATCATTTGCAATCAAGTCAACGATATCACTGTAAATGAAGTGTCCCCAACTAAGCAAGCCAGAGGCGACAGCGGCAAGGAACCAAAACTCCATCGGTGACAGCATGGAGAAAAAAACCTTGGGAGAAACCAGGCTCAGTCAGGGGGGCCAGTTCTCCTCTGGCCAGACGAAACCAGCAGTTCAATTCCAGGCTGCAGCAAAGTCAGATTGTGCAGAGGACTCAACTGGTTCCTGTGGTCTTGTCCCGGTAGTCATCTGAGACAAGGTCTTTACAGGGGATCTGTATCTGGGGCTTATCTAGTAGTCCTGGTCTCCGCTGACATTCAGGGATGTAGAGGTCCTTTCTAGGTGCAGATCCACCTTCTGGGATGTATACGTACTGGATCCGGGTGACTGCAGTGACCATCTGACCTGGATACAGAATGGATCTGGTGGCTACGGTGACCTTGAAATAAGAGAGAAACAGACTCATATTAGCGTAGATGCCATTCTTCTAATGATGTAGCAAGTACATCGGGTGTTATGGGAAGTGTTCCCGGTTCCGGTTTACCTAATTAATGCAGCCTAAAAATCTTTTAACGGATCTGGATATTAGAAGCATATTAGTGTGTTATGTGTAAGCCAGGTTAAAGAGATGGGTCTTTAATCTAGATTTAAACTGCAAGAGTGTGTCTGCCTCCCGAACAATGTTAGGTAGGTTATTGCAGAGTTTAAATAGGAAAAGGATCTGCCGCCCGCAGTTGATTTTGATATTCTAGGTATTATCAAATTGCCAGAGTTTTGAGAACGCAGCGGACGTGGAGGACTATAATGTAACAAGAGCTCGTTCAAATACTGAGGTGCTAAACCATTCAGGGCTTTATAAGTAATAAGCAAGATATTAAAATTTATACAACGTTTAATAGGGAGCCAGTGCAGTGTTGACAGAACCGGGCTAACATGGTCATACTTCCTGGTTCTAGTAAGAACTCTAGCTGCTGCATTTTGGACTAGCTGTTAAACTAGAGTTTGTTTATTAAGTGTGCAGAACAACCACCCAAAAAAGCATTACAATAATCTAACCTTGAGGTCATAAACGCATGGATTAACATTTCTGCATTTGATATTGAGAGCATAGGTAGTAATTTAGATATATTTTTGAGATGGAAAAATGCAGTTTTACAAATGCTAGAAACGTGGCTTTCTAATGAAAGATTGCTATCAAATAGCACACCTAGGTTCCTAACTGATGACGAAGAATTGACAGAGCAGCCATCAAGTCTTAGACAGTGTTCTAGGTTATTACATGCAGAGTTTTTAGGTCCTATAATTAACACCTCTGTTTTTTCAGAATTTAGCAGTACGAAATTACTCATCATCCAGTTTTTTATATCGACTATGTATTCCGTTATTTTTTCAAATTGGTATATTTCACTGGGCCGCAAAGAAATATGGAGCTGAGTATCATCAGCATAACAGTGAAAGCTAACACCATGTTTCCTGATGATATCTCCCAAGGGTAACATGTAAAGCATGAAGAGTAACGGCACTAGTACTGAGCCTTGAGGTACTCCATACTGCAAGTCAAGTCAAGTCAAGTCAAGTCAAGTCTGCTTTATTGTCAATTCTTCCACATGTACAGCACATACATACAGAGAATTGAAATTGCGTTACTCTCAGACCCATGGTGCATACAGATAGACTACACTAACAGTAGAGCCTAAAACTCCAGATAGATACAGATTAAATATAAAATATAAAATACAACTATACAAATAAGGGCATGTAAAAAAAAATAATAAAAATAAAAATAAAGTTACATAAAGCAGCGCAAGGCACATAGCAGATAAAGTGCAAACCAGTGAAGTGAACAAACAGTGCAGATAAAAAGCTTATTCAGTCTGATTAAAGTGACAAAGGGCTCAGAGAGCGGTTCTTTTATGTAAACTGACTGAAGAGGTAGTGGAATTCTATGCTATACAGTTCTGTACTGAATGAGGTAGTGAGCAGACCAATGCTGCACAAAGTGACTGGTGCATGTCACCGTATGTTAGTGGGAGGGGGGAGTGGAAGGACCTGGGGATGTGGGACCTGAGGGGGGGGTTGGTTCATAGTTCAGTGGTGCCTGGGGCAGAAGAGGGAAGGGGGGGCAAGTTTGGGAGCGAGTTCTGCTTCCTGACAGCCTGATGAATGAAGCTGTCCTTCAGTCTGCTGGTCCTGGCCTGGAGACTCCGCAGTCTCCTCCCTGAAGGCAGCAGACTGAAGAAGCTGTGTGACGGGTGGGTGGGATCACCTGCAATGCAGAGGGCTTTGCGAGTGAGATGAGTTCCATAAATGTCCTGGAGAGAGGGGAGAGAGACACCAATGATCTTCTTGGCTGCTCTATGTGTTGAAGGGTCTTCCGGCAGGACACATTGCAGGCGCCATACCACACAGTGATGCAGCTCGTTAGAATGCTCTCGATGGTGCCTCAGTAGAAGGTGCACACGATGGGGGCCGGGGCTGTAGCTCTTCTCAGTTTGTGGAGGAAGTAGAGATGCTGCTGCACTTTCTTGGCCAGTCTTGATGTGTTTTCAGTCCAGGAGAGGTCCTCTGTGATGTGCACACCCAGGAACTTGGTGCTGCTCACTCTCTCCACAGTCGCACCTGTGATCGATATGATACCTCTTCATTCACTGCTACGAATTGATGGCGGTCATATAAGTATGATTTAAACCATGCTAATGCACTTCCATTAATGCCAACAAAGTTTTCTAGTCTATGCAAAATAATGTTGTGGTCAATAGTGGCGAATGCAGCGCTAAGATCCAATAGCACTAATAGAGAGATACAACCACGATTTTCTCTAAGAAGGAATATAATAGTGAGGATACTACCTTTTCTAGTATCTTGGACAGAAAAGGGAGATTCGACATCGGTCTGTAATTAACTAGTTCTTTGGTGTCTAGTTGTGTTTTTTTGATGAGAGGCTTAATAACAGCCAATTTGAAGGTTTTGGGGACATATCCTAATGACAATGACGAATTAATAATAGTCAGAAGAGGATCTATGACTTCTGGAAGCACCTCTTTTAGGAGCTTAGATGGCATAGGGTCTAACATACATGTTGTTGGTTTAGATGATTTAACAAGTTTATACAATTCTTCCTCTCCTATAGTAGAGAATGAGTGAAACTGTTCCTCTGATGCGATACTGTAGCTGACGGCTGCATGGTTACAATTTTATCTCTTATAGTATCGATCTTAGAAGTAAAGTAGTTCAGTTCATAAATTCATTACTGCTGTGCTGTTGTGAAATGTCAACACTTGTTGATGCTTTATTTTTCGTTAATTTAGCCACTGTATTGAATAAATACCTGGGGTTATGTTTGTTTTCTTCTAAAGGAGATGAAAAGTAATCAGATTTAGCAGTTTTTAATGCTTTTCTGTAAGATAGGTTACTTTCCCTCCAAGCAATACGAAATACCTCTAGTTTTGTTTTCCTCCAGCTGCGTTCCATTTTCCGGCTAAGCAGGGCTGAGCCTGGTCAGTACCTGGATGGGAGACCTCCTGGGAAAACTAGGTTGCTGTTGGAAGAGGTGTTAGTGAGGACAGCAGGGGGTGCTCAACCTGTGGTCTGTGTGGGTCCTAATGCCCCAGTGTAGTGACGGGGACGCTATACTGTCAACAAGCACCGTCTTTCGGATGAGACGTTAAACCGAGGTCCTGACTCTCTGTGATCATTAAAAATCCCATGGCACTTCTCGTAAAAGAGTAGGGGTGTAACCCCGGTGTCCTGGCCAAATTGCCCCCTTGGCCTTTGTCAATCATGGCCTCCTAATAATCCCCAACCACTCGATTGGCTCTGTCTCTCTCTCCTCTCCACCTGTAGCTGGTGTGTGGTGAGCGCACTGGCGCCGTTGTCCTATGGCAGCCGTCGCATCATCCAAGTGGATGCTGCACACTGGTGGTGGTTGAGGAGAGACCCCCCACATGATTGTAAAGCGCTTTGGGTGTACAACAATACACAATAAAGCGCTTAATAAATGCATCACTCATTCATTCATTCAACTTGATTTGATGTTGAGTATTACAGTTCTTTGATAATCTCAGTGTCTGAATTATTAATTTTAACATTGTATATATTTATTTGTATCTTTTTGATAACTAAAATGTCAAAATATAACAAAATATGCTTTGTTTTATCATTTTGTAATTGTTAAAACATATTTTGACAGCTGTATACTAATGAGGCAGTTTAGAGATCCAACTGTGTTAGACATAAACATACGGATCCAGACTGTTTCCAGATCAGATGGTGTATCTGCACCTAGAGATGACCTTGACTGCCCTGAATGTCAGCGGAGACCAGGACAACTAGATGAGCCCCAGGGACAGATCCCCTGCGAAGACCTCATTACCTTGACAACCATCGGCACAAGACCATGGGAACCAGACAAGTCCACTGCACAATCTGACCAGTGCTGCAGCCTGAATTAAACCACATCATGCTGGTTTCGTCTGGTCAGAAGAGAACTGGACCCCGACTGAGCCTGGTTTCTCCCAAGGTTTTTCTCCATTTCTGTCACCGATGGAGTTTTGGTTCCTTTGGTTTGCTTAGTTGGGGACGCTTGACTGATTGCACAGACACTATTGGAAGAGAGCTGAACTGAATGATGACATCACTGAATCATCAATGAACTGACTTTAGCTGGAAAATGACCCTGTTATTGTCTTCTTGCATCATTGACAAACAGTGACACGACCAGCAGTGGTGTATAAAGTACCTGAAAGTCATACTCAAGTAAAAGTAGAGATACCTTAACAGAAAATGACTTTGGTAGAAGTTGAAGTCACCATTTGGAATATTACTTGAGTAAAAGTCTTAAAGTATGTGATAATTATTGTACTTAAGTACAAAAAGTATTTTTTAAATCTTAAATGTACTTGAGTATTGAAAGTAAAAGTACAAGTAAATGCAAAATGGAGAAGAAGCAAATAAATATATATATATATAAAATGTTCATACACTGCTTGAGTAGCAAGACTGTGTTCAGTTTTAACTATTTCTTCCATTTTGTATTTTTGGGTAAGAATAAGAAGCACTTCTTCCGGTACTTAGTGTCTTTCATTCCAACATAAGAAAACATTTCTGGAATCTGCATTTGAAGTAGCATGTATTTACACAGTTGTATCTCAGAGGGGACATGGATGCATTTAAACTGCAAACACAGATGTATAAATAGGCCTAATGTTTTGTTTTTAAAATAAAATGTTGAATACTGATATTTGAAATAATTTAAAACATGAAAAAAAAGTCAAAATGTGAAATTAACTACCGCCAGTAGGTGACAGCAAGTGAATGTTAAAGGGTGAGTCATTGAGATTCAACCAATTCATTCAAATGGCTGATTCATTCAGAAACAAAGCATTTGACTGTGTTAATGAGTGAATCACTGAATCATTTATTCAAATGATTCGTTCAAAAAGCTGATTCATTCAATAAGTAAACACTGTCCATTGCTCAGAGACGCAAAACAGTGCTGTGATCTTTGTTTGGAACTATTTTCGTTAACAAAATTGAGCAAAAACAAGCAATATTTTTTCTAAAAAAGTAATTAATTGCTTTACTGAACTTGTATAAAATAATTATTTAATGTGTTCATGCATCTGCAGAAATACTGTACTCTTTGTGTGACACAGATTAAGTTAACTAGACCTATATTAAATTATATAAATATAAATTATAAATATAAAAAGCTTACAGAAGCAATTTTGCCATCTACAATTTAGAATGCCTGGAATTTAAAATTTTAATAGACTAATAAATCAATGTGCGTGCACTCTGTGTATGATTTAGTGATATAGCCTACTTTATAACGTCAAATGAAACATCATTACAACAACACTCGCAGACGATGCTGTATATCGCACACCCCAGACTTGACTTGATTGTAAAATGAAGTCATCCGCGGTTGTGCGCGGTGCGCACTTGTTTGCACATGAGCAAAGGTGTTTTTTTTAGGAGTCTAACTTGCAAACGCCAGACCACTGATTCATCAAGTCACCTTTATTTTTATAGCGCTTTAAACAAAAGAGATTGTGTCAAAGCAACTGAACAACATTAATTAGGAAAACAGTGTGTCAATAATGCAAAATGACAGTTAAAGGCAGTTCATCATTGAATTCAGTGATGTCATCATTCATCTCAGTTCAGTTTAAATAGTATTTGTGCAATAATTTGCAATCAAGTCAACGATATCGCTGTAAATGAAGTGTCCCCAACTAAGCAAGCCAGAGGCGACAGCTGCAAGGAACCAAAACTCCATCGGTGACAGAATGGAGAAAAAACCTTGGGAGAAACCAGGCTCAGTCGGGGGTCAGTTCTCCTCTGGCCAGATGAAAGAATCATCTGTTTCCTGTGGTCTTGTCCTGGTGGTTGTATGAGACAAGGTCTTTACAGGGGATCTGTCTCTGCGGCTCATCTAGTTGTCCTGGTCTCCGCTGTCTTTCAGGGCTGTAGAGGTCCTTTCTAGGTGCTGATCCACCATCTGGGCTGGATACGTAAAGTGAAGTGAAGTGACATACAGCCAAGTATGGTGACCCATACTCAGAAATCGTGCTCTGCATTTAACCCATCCTAAGTGCACACACACAGCAGTGAACACACACCCAGAGCAGTGGGCAGCCTTTTATGCTGCGGCGCCCGGGGAGCAGTTGGGGGTTCGGTGCCTTGCTCAAGGGCACCTCAGTCGTGAAATTGCCGGCCCGAGAAACAATCCCACAACATTAGGGTTAGGAGTAGGGTTGGGTATCATTTGAATTTTATCGATTCCGATTCTGATTTTTACTTACTTTAAGGACTGACAAACTAGAACCACACAGACCGGGTTTATAAACACAAAAGGAAGTAATCAGGAGAACAGAAACAGGTGGGGAGTAATCAATTAACTAAACAAGAAAAGGAATATGACCAAATAAGGAAAACTCAAAAGAAACAGGAGAACAAAAGTCCTTGACTGTGTCAAGTTAGGAGTCAAACTCTCTAACCACTAGGCCACGACTTCCCCACTTCGTCAAACCTGCTTTCCTGCAGTCTGCGTTCTTTTGACTATTTTGTAGTAAGTAACAAATATACTTAGGGGAAATGTATCGGAGTAAAAGTGTACATTTTAATTAGAAAATGTAGTGGAGTAAAAGTAAAAGTTGAAATATAAAAACTCAAGTAAAGTACAGAAACTCCCAAAAAAATACTTTAGTACTGTAACAAAGTATTTTTACTACGTTACATCACTGACGACCAGTAATTGTATAAAGTAATACTGACATGACCAGTATTGTATAAAGCACTATACAGATAAAGGTGACTTGACTTGAATGGTTCTGGCGGTGGCTCCTAGAAGAGGTTGTCCAGCTACCAAAAAGGAGGCAGACTCCAGGGATGAGACTTTGACTGCCAAAGAGGTTAAAGCTGTTGTCCAGTTTCTCTTGAATTCTCTGAGTGTTTGTTTGAGACTGACATCAAGTAGACATTTCATCATCAGGGTTCCCCATTCCTTTTCCAGGATAGTCACTTTCCTACAGAGTTTAGTTTGATCTCTAATTAGACACACCTGATTAAACTAGTCAAGGTCTTTGTGTTTACTTTAATAACAGCCAGATGTGTCGAAACTAAACTCAGGAATGAGGGAGCTGCTTTACAGACTCACAGATACAACTGTTTTACACACATCACTCAAACACAGAAGCAGGAAACAGGAAACACGTGAGTTCAGAGAAAGAGAAACTGAAGTGTAGTCAAGCTGTTGTGTGTCTGTGTCTCTGTATTTAAGCAGTAAAATGGCAGAAGCCAGAATTTCGGTCGATCAGAAGGAGTTCATGTGTCCTGTGTGTCTGGATCTCCTGAAGGATCCAGTGGCCATTCCCTGTGGACACAGTTACTGTAAGAGCTGTATTACAGACTGCTGGGATCAGGAGGATCAGAAGAGAGTCTACAGCTGCCCTCAGTGCAGACAGACCTTCAGTCCAAGACCTGCTTTAGCTAGAAACACCATGCTGGCTGAAGTGGTGGAGAAACTGAAGAAGACCAGACTCTCTGCTGACTGTGACGCTGGAGCTGGAGATGTGCAGTGTGACGTCTGTACTGGAAGAAAATACAGAGCCGTCAAGTCCTGTCTGGTGTGTCTGAACTCTTACTGTCAGAATCACCTCGAACAACATGATAGTTTGTTTAGAGGAAAGAGACACAATCTGACTGAAGCCACTGGACGACTGCAGGAGATGATCTGCCAGAAACATGAGAAGCTCCTTGAGGTTTTCTGTCGCACTGATCAGAAATGTATATGTGTGCTGTGTACGGTTATTGAACATAAAAACCACGAAACTGTATCAGCTGCAGCACAGAGGACAGAGAAACAGGTATTTAACACTAGACACTGATGAAATATTGCTGACACTCGTTTCATATGTGTTTATATCTGCACCATATTAACAGCTCACAGTATTCACACGTCACACAACAGCAGAAATGAACAGCAGCTGCAAGAAGAGTTTGCTGAAAAAGAACCCTAAACCTTTATCAACAATCTTTCATAAAATAGACTTTGATTAAGCAACATAAAATAATGGAGTTGTCACACATTCACAGAGTTTGTACTTTGTTTTCAGTCTGCACCATTTTCATTCTCATGGTTAGTGATTTGATTTCATCATTTAGTTCAGGTGTTTGTGGTTTATTAGCCTCGTTTGATTTAGTACTTAAGTTTGTTTGTTTCTGGTCATAACTGTCAGTTCTCTTCCATGTTTAGATGTGTTGTAGCTGTTCTCTCTGTTTATATATCTTGCTTATATAACTTGCCTTAGGATTTATTAAAATGTCGGTGGCATAGCAAGTCAGTCCCAGGCCTATATGCAAAAAAAAATTGTATGGGCCCCTCCCTAACCCCGCCCTCCAAGAAGAGACATTTATAGACGTTAACTGTAGCGCAGGGATAGGCAACTCCGGTCCTGGAGGGCCACTATCCTGCAGAGTTTAGCTTCAGTCCTCATAAAAACTCACCTGCCTGTATTTATCTAGTAATCCCGAAAACACTGATTGCCTTGTTCAGGTGTGTTTAATTAGGGTTGGAGCTAAACTTTGCAGGACAGTGGCCCTCCAGGACCGAAGTTGCCTATCCCTGCTGTAGCGTATAAAAAGAAAACAATGGCATGAAAAAACACTCTAACCAACAATTTTTCACAACCAAAACGAAAAAAAAAAAAAAAGTCTAAAATAAGGAAGACTCAGCCAATGTCAATAATAAACTACTGCATGCAAACACAAACAATCTTGGCACGGCGGCCCAAAATGTAAAAAAACAACTACTCACTCATTTTAGTTGCATTCATCGGGCCTTTCTTTCAGCAAATTCATTCATGATGTCCTTGGTGTTTAATTCACGGCTTCATGCATTCACGATGGAAAGAATAGCCAGTCCTGATAGTCTGTTCTGCGACATGGTGCTCCGCAAATAATTTTTGATTAGATGAGCTTCAGTTTTGAAAAAGAGCGCTCCACTGAAGCAACAGTAATAGGGATAGGAAGAAAGAGAACTAAAACGATGCACATGTTGCTGAAGCTACATATAATAGAGTTGTTCTCAACAATCAAAAATCTGGCCAGATCTTGAACTGTTGTCATCCCAGAGATTTGTCTTTTAAAGGCTGCACGGAATGCTATCAATTGTTGTGGAAGGGCTGGAGACAAGTCTTCTTTGTATCTCTCCACTAAGCTCTGTCCCCCCTCGTATATAGCGTTCTTCTCAGTTGCAAGTATGTGTGGCTGGACCACTATGAACAAATCGCCAACCGATCACAAAGCTGAAAATCACAGACTCAGCTGGGAAATGATGATGTCTAGGTAAGTGTTAAATACATTTACCTTGAAGTAACTTTCAGCATCAGCCAAACGTTCATCCTGACAGAATTCATCGAAATGGCACTTTTCCCTTCTAATTCTTTCATTTTCAAAGGTTTGTTTCACTCCCCACTTCTCAGACATGAATTTTGCAGTTGCTTTTGCTTCCTCAAAATTTTCTCTGAACCTTGTCAACTCCGCGATGGCAGTGTCAAGTAACTCTGTAGCTTTATGAAGGTCAGCATCCTTTGCCTGTTGCATTTTTTAAATGAAATTGATCTGTTCCAGGACTTCAGTTTGAAGGACTATAATATCTTGGTTTAGACCAAGATGGCGGCGCGTACACATCGCGAGGCTCAGCGTCTCTCCAGTTTTTGCAATTTTGCAGTATTTTTCCTGCTCATCTCGGGTCTGTTCGTACTGAACAGCTTTGCTTTAACATCATACACCCGACGGGAGCTTTTGGATATCGGTGAGGACTTTTCCAACAGTTTTATCACCAATCTTCGACTCATCCCTGAGATCGCCAGAACACCCGAGGCTGCGCACTCTACCCGGCCGGGCGGAAGTGCTCGCAGGCGGCGTCGAGATCGTAAACAAAGGCGGGGGAAGCGCGGAGGTCTAAGAGCTAAGCTAAAGCTAACACCGCTCCGGCTCTCTTTACCGAGCATTTTCCTCGCTAATGTGCGGTCACTGGTGAACAAAATGGATGAGTTATGACTTCGCATCACCCACAGTAAGAGGCTTTTGGACTGCAATGTCATGGTTTTCACAGAAACATGGCTACACAACGACGTACCCGATAATGCTATTGAGCTAGCCGGACGCTACACGCTCCGGGCAGATAGAACAGCAGATGACTCCGGCAAGACAAGAGGTGGTGGATTGTGCATTTATGTTAACAAAGCTTGGTGTACGAACACTGTCATTGTTGGGAGACACTGCTCAGCTAACCTAGAGTTTCTCATGGTTAAATGTGACCTTTTTATCTGCCGCGGGAGTTCACTTCCACCATAATAACTGCAGTCTATATTCCACCGGATGCTAATGCCAAGCTTGCTTTGAACGAACTTCACGCAGCCATTAGTAAACAACAGACTGCTCACCCGGAGGCTGCTTTTATTGTCGCGGGTGATTTTAATCACTGCAAATTAAAGACAGTGCTCCCCAAATTTCACCAGCATGTTTCCTGCCACACCAGAGGAGACAAAACTTTGGATCATGTTTACACAAACATTGATGGAGCTTACACCGCGACCCCCCTCCCCCACCTCGGACAGTCTGATCACCTTTCTTTGTTTCTCACCCCCAAGTATTCACCCCTCATCAACCGTGTGAAGCCATCAGTGAGGACCATCAAAGTGTGGCCAGCTGGAGCAGACTCTTTACTTCAGGACAGGTTTCAACACACGGACTGGAGTATGTTTGCTTCTCAGGCTGCCTGTGGCTCTCACACGGACATTGATACCTATACCTCCTCTGTACTGACTTACATCAACACCACCATTGACAGTGTTACATCAGGAAAACAGATCACAACATACCCTAATCAGAAGCCATGGATGAACAAGGAGGTGCGAATTCTGCTGAAAGCCCGCAACACTGCCTTCAGGTCAGATGACGTGCAGGCCTACAGTAAATCCAGGGCTAACCTGAAAAGGGGCATCAAAAAGGCCAAGTACTGCTACAAGCTGAAGGTAGAGGAACACTTTTCCAACTCTGACCCCCGACGCATGTGGCAGGGCATCCAGGCCATCAGTGACTACAAACCAAGCAACTCCACTCCAATGGTCACGGACGTCTCCTTCCTTAACGAGCTAAATGACTTTTATGCTCGCTTCAACAGCGACAGCAAGGAGACGGCCACCAAAACCACACACTCAGCAGATCACCAACCTCTCAAACTCACCTCCACAGATGTCCACACTGCATTGAGCCGGATCAACGCACACAAGGCTGCCGGCCCGGACGGTATTCCTGGACGTGTGCTTAAAGCATGTGCAGAGCAGCTTGCAGGGGTCTTCACAGACATTTTCAACCTGTCCCTCACCCAAGCAACTGTGCCAACATGTTTTAAGTCCACATCCATTGTGCCAGTACCGAAACACTCCTCCCCGATGTGCTTAAATGACTACCGCCCTGTAGCACTCACACCCATCATTATGAAGTGCTTTGAGCGATTGGTCCTAGCACACCTCAAAGACTGCCTCCCACCCACACTGGACCCACATCAATTTGCCTACCGCAGAAACAGGAGCACAGAGGATGCAGTATGCACAGTGCTGCACTCTGCACTCACACACCTGGACAGTAACAACACATATGTACGGATGTTGTTTGTTGACTTCAGTTCAGCATTTAACACCGTCATTCCCTCCAAGCTGACCACAAAACTTGGAGACCTGGACATTAACACCTCCCTCTGCAACTGGATCATGGACTTTCTGACCAACAGGCCTCAGCATGTTAGGTCTGGCCACACCTGCTCCTCCACCATCACACTTAACATTGGCGTACCACAGGGCTGTGTGCTGAGCCCATTTCTCTACTCCCTCTACACCCATGACTGCAAGCCTGTGCATGGATGCAACTCCATCATTAAGTTTGCAGACGACACCACGGTGATTGGCCTCATCAGTGACAACGATGAGACTGCCTACAGGGAAGAGGTACAGCACCTGGCCACATGGTGCGCTGACAATAACCTGCTCCTTAACACCAGTAAAACAAAGGAGCTCATTGTGGACTTCAGGAAGAAGAAAGGAAGCACGCATGACCCCATCCACATTAACGGGATGGTTGTTGAACGTGTCTCCAGCTTCAAGTTCCTGGGAACCACCATCACGGAGGACCTGTCCTGGACCACAAACACCTCCAGCCTGGTCAAGAAGGCTCACCAACGCCTCTTCTTCCTCAGAACACTGAAGAAGAACCAGCTGTCTTCAGCCATAGTGGTGAACTTTTACCGGTGTGCGATCGAGAGCATCCTGACCAGCTGCATCACAGTCTGGTATGGGAACTGCACGGTGGCTGACCGCAAAGCACTGCAGAGGGTGGTGAAAACTGCCCAACGCATCACAGGGACACCACTTCCTGCTATTGAGGACATCCAGAGGAAACGCTGTGTACGTCGAGCTCGCAGCATTCTTAAGGACTCCTCTCACCCTGACCATAGACTGTTTAACCTCCTGCCCTCCGGGAGGCGCTTCAGGAGCCTCCGGACAAGGACCAGCAGATCCAGGAACAGCTTTTTCCCTACAGCTGTCTCCTTGCTGAACTCTGCCCTCTGACACCCCCCACACCATACACACAGACTCCTCCCCCACTTCATCACTACATCTGACTGATTTATTTATTTATTTATTTACAACAAGCAAAAACAACAAACTTGCTATTACTTGCACTACTGTCTGTTCATCCAGGAACACTGAATAATCCATTGCACACTGAAATATTTTCTATGCACTTTACTTTCCATTGCAATAGTTTAAATTGTTCATATGTTCATAGTTCTGCCTATAGTGTACATACACTTCACATATTCATCTGTATAATATGTTCATAGTACACCTATCTGTATATCATGCTGATAGTATTTAAAATCTGTAAATTTTGTCCATAATACTTATCTGTATAGTTATTGTACATATTGTAGACCTTGTATATTCTGTACTTACTGCTTATTGCACTTCTGGTTAGATGCTAACTGCATTTCGCTGCCTTGTACCTTACATGTGCAGTGACAATAAAGTTGAATCTAATCTAATCTAATCTAAAAACTAAATAGTAAAGTTTGTAGGCAAACTTTAAGTTGGCTTGAAAAAGCCTAGCCAGAAAGTTTGAAGTAGTTTTAAAAGCTTAAAGTTTGAGGGTTTTCAGTTTTAACTAATTTGAAGTAGTTTTAGAGTTTTGAAGGCAATACAATCTATCAGAAGCATGTTGTTAGCATGATTAGCAAGTGACTAGCATGTTGTTAGCATGATTAGAAAGTGACTAGCATGTTGTTAGCATGACTAGCAAGTGACTAGCATGTCATTAGCATGATTAACAAGTAACTAGCAAGTCACTAGCATGTCGTTAGCATGATTAGCAAATCACTAGCATGTCATTAACAAGTTTCTAGCATGATTAACAAGTGACTAGCATGTTGATAGGATGTTTAATAAGTGACTAGCATGTTGCTAGCATGACTAGCAAGTCACTAACATGTTCCTAGCATGATTAGCAAGTAACTAGCATGTCACTAGCATGATAAGCAAGTGACTAGCGCGTCACTAGCACGATTAGCAAGTGACTAGCATGTCACTAGCATGTTGTTAACATGATAAGCAAGTGACTAGCATGTTGCTAGCATGATGAATAAGTGACTAGCATGTTGTAAGCATGACTAGCAAGTCAATAGCATGTCATTAACAAGTTTCTAGCATTTTGCTAACGTGTGACTAGCATGTCATTAGCATGTTTCCAGCATTATTAGCAAGTGACTAGCATGTTGCTAGGATGTTTAATAAGTGACTAGCTTTTTGCTAGCATGACTAGCAAGTCACTAGCATGTTCTTAACATGATTAGCACGTGACTAGCATGTTGCTAGGATGTTTAATAAGTGACTAGCTTTTTGCTAGCATGACTAGCAAGTCACTAGCATGTTCTTAACATGATTAGCACGTGACTAGCATGTCACTAGCATATGATTAGCAAGTGACTATCATGTTGCTAGCATGACTAGCAGGTGACTAGCATGTCATTAGCATGATTAGCAAGTTACTAGCATGTCACTAGCATGTTTCCAGCATTATTAGAAAAAGTGACTAGCATGTCGCTAGCATGTTTCCAATATGATTAGCAAGTCGCTAGCATGTTTCCAGCATGATTAAAAAGTGACTAGAATGTTACTAGCATGATTAACAAGTGACTTGCATGTCACTAGCATGTAGTTAGCATTATTAACAAGTGTCTAACATGTAATAAGCATGATTAGCAAGTCACTAGCATGTTGTTAGCATTATAAGCAAGATACTAGCATGTTGTTAGCATGATAAGCAAGTGACTAGCATGTCATTATGAGGATTAGCAAGTAACAAGCATGTCACTAGCATGATTCCAGCATTAGGAAAAGACTAGCATGTTGCTAGCATGAATAGCAAGTTACTAGCATGTTATTAACATGATTAACAAGTTACTAGCATGTCACCAGCATGTTTCTAGCCTGATTAGCAAGTTACTAGCATGTTGTTAGCATGTTTCTATGCTAATCCAGCTAAAATCTAGCCTAGTAATACCAAACTCTGCTACTTTGCTTTAATTCATAGACAGGGTCTGGAAGGGCATAATTGACAAGCATAATTGACGGCTCTCAGCCCGCCCTCTGTTTGTTGATTGGACGGCTGGTGCAGAGCCAGAGAAAATCTGGGAGCTGGTTTGCTATCTCAGACTGAGTAGAGAAGCGAACTGAAATTGAGCGGAAGTACGAAGTCTGACGTAGTCAGGCTAGCTAAAACCAGCTAAAACCAGCTAAGACCAGCGTGACAGTGGCCAAAACCATTTTAAAACCATGTTAAAAGCATGTTTCTAGCCTGATTAGCAAGTTACTAGCATGTTGTTAACATGTTTTATGCTAATCCAGCTAAAACCAGATAAAACCAGTTGTTTAAGTAAAAAATACAGCTAAAAACCAGCTAAGGCCAGCGTGACAGTGGCCAAATCCACTTTGAAACCAGCTTGGGAGACAAGCCAGAGCAACCTACAGCTTAGGCTGGTTTAAGCTGTATTTTCAGTAGGGAGTTTTTAAGCTTTGCTATGGCAGTAGACAGCTTAAAAACACCATAAGTCTTATTGTATAAAAGTTCACCCTCTCAATGAAAGTCTATGGGATTTTAGGTGGATTTAATAGTCTGGTTTAAGAAAACCGTAGGCCGGATCAGTAAGAAACAATATAGTAACCCGAGTCAGACCAGTCTGAAGGTCTGACCCGAGATTGGTGGTTGTAGCTTTAAAAGTCTAGGAGGAGATACATTTCAAAATTTGGTCTCAGAAGAAGAAGAAAAAGAAGAAGAAGAAGAACTTTAAATAGGATTTCAGTAAGTTGGCTTTTTACAAGCCAACTTAATGAAGTCAAATATTTCCATCAGCCTTATCAAAGCCATGGCCTCATTGCGCTCATCTGCCTTTTTACTGGTAAGTGAAATTTTGGTCAGGGCCTTCAACAACAGCTTTCCCACAAGCCCCGTACCTGGGATTAATTAAACGCACACCTGTCCTCCATCAGAAGCACAGTAAAGGTTGCTCTCACACACACTTACTGCGACGTATTGTTTGCTACTGCCTATTGGTTCTTTGTATTCTAATTTAGTCTGTTCCGGTGTTTTGACCCACTGCAATGTGTTTTGATTACTCTTTTGTCTTGCCCTCCTGTTACTGTTCCCTGGTGATTTACCCTTGCCTGTGTTTGACTATGTTGATACAATAAAGCTGCATTTGGACCCGACCCTGCCTTCACGCCTCCACCGTAACACCAGTTTTGTGTGAGTGAAGGAAATTCGCTAGCGAGTGGAGAGATTTGTCCTCGCGCATTACATGGATCATGTAACATTATGCGCTCAATATTTGTCACGCTATAGTATGGAAGCCCTTTTCCGGCACAGTTGAGAAAAATATGATTCTATGATATGATGATAAAGTCGTCACCTTTATTTATATAGTGCTTTAAACAAAACAGATTGTGTCAAAGCAACTGAACAACATTAATTAGGAAAACAGTGTGTCAATAATGCAAAATGACAGTTAAAGGCAGTTCATCACTGAATTCAGTGATGTCATTCATCTCAGTTCAGTTTAAATAGTATCTGTGCAATCATTTGCAATCAAGTCAATGATATCGCTGTAAATTAAGTGTCCCCAACTAAGCAAGCCAGAGGTGACAGCGGCAACGAACCAAAGCTCCATCAGTGAGAGAATGGAGAAAAAAACCTTGTCAAAAAAACAGGCTCAGTCGGGGGGCCAGTTCTCCTCTGACCAGACGAAACCAGCAGTTCAATTCCAGGCTGCAGCAAAGTCAGATTGTGCAGAAGAATCATCTGTTTCCTGTGGTCTCATTGTTACGAGAAACTAAGTCATTATTACGAGAAAGTTTCTCATTATTAAAATAAAATAAGTCATTATTATGAGAAACTAAATCAATATAACGAGAAACTAAGTCATAATTATGAGAAAGTTTCTCATTATTTTGACTTACAGAATTATATTTTTCTCAACTCTGGCGGAAACGGGCTTCCATACTATAGAAACCGCCTAAAATTAAGTATAAAGAGGACAAGAAAAACTTCTTTGTTGTTCTCATCCAAAGACGTTCAACTGCTAATTTTAGCTGACAAAACTTCCCTCTCACCTACGACATCAGTGTCATTCGCAGTAGGTCGGCACAAAAAACTGTCTATTTTAGGTAGTTTTTGTGTCGCGTCTAAATTTTCCACCCTCTCTTTCCTCTTTAAGGCCCCACTTTTATGTTTGTATTTGTCCATCCTTTAATGTTCTTAGCTAGCCACTAATCTCTCATCACATGCAGTTTCTCTCTTTTTTTCAAATGGCTGCGCGTAGCATTTTCATGTAATGCAGCGTCATTTAAAATTGACGGCGCGTAGTTCTACGGCTGCCACACTGCCGCATGGTGCAAAAAATAACAAATGCACACGAGAAATAACAGAGAAATTAGCAATTACAGAGAAGCAACAAATTACTGCTCATGACATGCATACAAAAAATATATATTTATTGTGGCCACGAATTAAAAATCAATTCTCTCGTTACCGTGGGCGGGCCTCCAATCAGCCCGGGCCCATTTGCACGTGCATATCCTGCATGCCCAGATGCTATGCAACTGCTGCCTGTAACCTTCGTCATCGCGTTCATGTGTATTAACAGTAGGGGTGTAACGATTAACCACAAGCCGGTTAAAAATCGATTCAAATACGTGACAATACAAATTGGTTGAGATGCTAAACAAATCGCCATTCATTTAAGGGTAGGAGTTTATATGAATCCATGTCTGAGGGTTACTTACTGTCTTTAGAAAAGTTTAGATGGTATTTTTTCATCTTGCCTTCATAATGCATATTAAAGTTCATAAGTTCAGCGCTGCTTTTTTTTTTTTTACAGTGGGAACCAAGGAAACGCTTTAAGCACTGCTTACTGGCAGAGTGAATCTGCGTCTCATTCAGCTCGTCTGCTGTTTCATGCAGATATTTTTATGTATAGTTTACAAAAACTTAAGTCTGTCAAGATCCGGTCAATGAACTTCCATTAAAAAACTGTCTATTTTAGGTAGTTTTTGTGTCGCATCTAACTTTTCCACCCTCTCTTTCCTCTTTAAGGCCCCACTTTTATGTTTGTGAATCCATAATCCATCCTTTAATGTTCTTAGCTAGCCACTAATCTCTCATCACATGCAGTTTCTCTTTTTTTTTCATTTGGAAAAAAGCTCGTCTGCTGTTTCATGCAGATATTTTTATGTATAGTTTCTAAAAACTAAAGTCTGTCAAGATCCAGTCAATGAACTTCCATTAATTCACCACCAGAGATCATCATCCACTACACAGACTCTCACACTACACAGTATACCCTGGACTACATTTCCCATGCTCCATTGCACCAATCACAAGTTCACCGAATGACAATCACACCATGCACCTGAGACCAATCACACACACACAGCATAATCATCAGACACGTTTTATAAGCATTGGACTTCCTCTCACACACTGCCGAGTATTGTTCTGCATATATCCCTCTCCTAGCGATAGCTGCGATTCAAAAGCCTTTTCATGTTAGTTCTCTTAGTCTTGTCTTAGTTTTTAGTTTTCATAGTATTGTTTCCGTTCTTGTTCTCACAGTATTGTCACTGTTTCTAGTTTTCATAGTCTTGTTTCAGATTATAGTTTTCATAGTCTTATCTCAGTTCATAGTTTTCATAGTTTAGTATTTTTCTTGCCTTGCCCTGTTACTCGTGTTTTGACCCTTTTGCTCTGGATTAGAAGCTTGTCAGCAGATGGAAGCAAAAAGGGCTCCAAAATCTCCTGGTAGAATGCTGCATTGACTTCGGACTTGATAAAACACAATGGACCAACACCAGCAGACGTCATGGCACCCAAATCATCTCTGACTTCCTTTTCTTGAAGATTTCTAAGCGTAGTGACTCTTGATGCGCTGACTCCGGCTTCAGTCCACTCCTTGTGAAGCTCTCCCAAGTTCTTGAACCAGCTTTTCCTGACAATCATCCCTGTTGCTTGTTGCTTTTCCTACCACACTTTTTCCTTCCAGTCAACTTTCTATGAATATATTTTGATACAGCACTGTGTGTACAGCCAGACCTTTTAGCAATTACCTTCTGTGGGTTAACCTCCTTGTGGAGGGTGTTGATGGTTGTCTTCTGGACAACTGTCAAGTCAGTAGTCTTTCCCATAATCGTGGTTGCATGTTCTAAACTAGCCCAAGAGGTACCCAGTATTTATACTCAAAATTAATCAAACTAATCGAGCTCAAATTGAAATATTCTAATTTTTTGAGAAACTGATTTTTATTTTCCTAAGCTGTAAGTCGTAACCATCAGAATTAAAACAAAAAAACTCTTGAAATATTTCAGTTTGTGTGCAATGAATCTAGGATATAAGAAAGTTTTCTATTTTAAAATTAAATTACAAAAAATAAAGACCTTTTCCATGATATTCTAATTTTTTGAGATGCACCTGTAAATCTACCGGTTTAGGGACACTATTTTTATTTTTGAGTGCTTTGCACTCAGCAATAATGTGTCCATGTTTCTTACAATAGAAACAAACGGGTGAGGACATGGACTTGACAGAATTCTCCGCCACTTTATCCTCACACAGAGCGCGATCCAAGATACGCTTTGAATACCGTTGACTATTGCTACCAGAATTTTGTGCAGTACCAAACACATTCTTATGTGTAAGTAAATATTCATCAGATAGAGCAGCAGCGGCGAAACATTTGAGAACTTTCTGCTAATTTAGGAAGGTTTCAACACATTCTGATAAGCAGTTTTTAAATTATTCTAAGAGAATCAGTTCACAGAGCTCTTCATATGTTTTTACCTTCAAGGTAGCACACCACTGATCAAACATTGACTCTTTATCACAAATGAATACAATGTAGGTCTCATCAGTTTTTCGATGATTATGAAATTTTTGGCGATAAGCCTCAGGAACCAGTTCATAAATTCTAAGAACAGCAGCTTTTATTTGTTCATAATCAAGAGACTCTACTACTGACAATGAAGAATAAGCTTCCTGGGCTTTCCCCACGAGAACTCACTGCAACAACATGGGCCAAAATGTTTTTGGCCACTTAAGATTGATGGACACACGTTCAAAAAGAGCAAAAAACTTGTCTACCTCTTGTTCTCGAAAAGAAGGAGCGATACAAATATTACGACTCGCGTCGAAATCAGAAACATCTGTTATACCCCTTTCACAAGCTCTCAACTCAATTTCTTTGAGGCGGCAAGCTTGTTCCATCTCAAGCTTCTTCAATTCAAGCTCATGTTTCTCACGCTCTCTTCGTCTCTCTTTCTCACGCTCCCATTCTTCTCTTTCTTTAAACAAAACGCTTGCTCATTTAAACAAAAATGATGCTCTTTAGCTTGCAACTCCAACTTCTTGACTTGCAAAGCAAGATCTTCTGAACTACCCCAATCTGCTTCAGGATAAACTACCAGCTTTTCCTCATCACCAAAGACGCCCTATTTATGCAACCAATCAACAAGCTACACCTGAAGTTCACGTTTGAACTGCATATTACGAAAACTAACCTTATAATATGGAGCAATTTTCATAAGATCAACCCTGTTGATTTGGAACAATTCAGCTTGCGTTGGATTCGCAATAAAATTTGTTAATTCCAACATGATTGATAGACATCTTAAATTAAAGAGAAAAAGCACTACATGAGCCAAAATTCACATCATTTGACTGTGATTCAACAAAGTTAAGAAGTTACAGATTAAAGTGTGAGAAGAGTAAAAAGATCACACAAAGTCACATAAAATCAAGATCAATCCCGGACGAGCCCCCAAATATATTACGATCCATAACCATTTTAAGGCTCGTTAATTCAAACAATTAAATAAAGGACACAGGCAGAACATATTAAAAGAATCACAACACCTGATGTGAATTTCAGAACGCTTCTATTTAATTCATTTACGTAACTTCATAAAAAAATATTTATGAACAATCTAATGGATAGTAACAAAGAAAAAGTTGATTTGCTCATGGGTAGGAGAGCTAAGAAAACAGACTCCTAACTACACCTGTTCTCGGAATAAAGTCCTCACCTGACTCCCGAAATAAAAATAAGAATGGGTAAGTCTTCCGGACCCCTGCTTCCCTCACTCAGTTCTTACTAAATAAACAAAATGTGAACTAATAAATAAATACACTACCCGCTACTTATAAGTAAGAAGGTATATCACATATCAAAACACTTATTTACAAGTTAAACCTAAGCATTAAGAAAAACAAACAAAACAGCCTCAAAGAGACGATGACAGAGAAGCTTGCGAGAACAATGGGAAGCGTAGCAACAGAGAGAGAATGCCATTGCTGTCTCTGACCTTTTTATCCGGAATCCCTGATGAAGTCACATGATTTTCGTGTAGTAAGAATTCCCCCACAACGCCACCTATGGACTCATAAAATAAATGTCACACAGGTATACATAACAGTATTAAAACTATATTTACAGCAGTATTGTAAAGTATTACCGTAATGGTCAATCTAATCATATCTTTGAGCTGCTTTTCCTGAACAAATCTACTCAACTCTACAGTGAGACTCCATTGATGTGCTTGAGCTGTTAGATGGACATTTATGTTCTTAGCAGATGATTTATCATCCAAACTATTTCCTAGAAAGTTCACAAACAGTGTATGTGGTGAATGCTAGAATCTGTAGATCTAGTGTGATATAATGAATATGAGAAGAATGAAGCTGATGCTGTGAAAGTGCTGGATTGAGTTACTAAAGATCAGTCAAATCTGTTGTTCCTGCAGGTTATTCAGTGAAGTGTGGAGCTGATGAGTTTGATTTCTGTTTTCTGTAGAGTTTTCAGTCTCTTTCAGCACCTCCTGAATCTACAGACGTAAATGATGATCTCTTCAGTTCTCTCTTCTCTTCTGATGCTCTGAGAGAATCTGTCCATCAGCCGAGAGACAAACTGGAGGATTTCTGCAAAGAGGAGCTCAAGAAGATCTCAGACAGAGGTAAAGTCCTGGAGATTCATCTGCTCTCAGAAACCAGTCCATCATCATCTCATATCATGGAGAACATCATATTAGAAATGTGTTAGGAATAGATACAGGATCATGAGAATCACACTGTTCATGTCTGTTGATTTCCACAGTTGCATTCCCCAACATTGTTCCCAGAACCAGGAATGACTTCCTACAATGTAAGTCAGTAAGAAAACCAGCAGAAAAACTCTCTGAGTGTGTTCATGTTCTTCCTGTAGAAGGAGAAAGAAGAGTTTTATAATTGATGATGTAGATGATGATGTGCACAGATATCTGTTCATCTGTACTGAGACACTGATGATACACTGAACATGAAGAGTTCAGATACATGAAAAGATCAAACAGATTCATAATTCCTGATTCTGATGTGTTTTATCTCCATCAGATTCCCATCAGTTCACTCTGGATCTGAACACAGCACATAAACTCCTCCGTCTGTCTGAGAGAAACAGAGTGATTACTTACACTGGCACAGTCCAGTCGTATCCTGATCATCCAGACAGATTTGATCAGTGGTCACAGGTGTTGTGTAGAGAGAGTGTGTGTGGACGCTGTTACTGGGAGCTGGAGTGGAGTGGAGATATTGGTGTGTTTATATCAGTGTCATATAAGAGCATCAGCAGGAAGGGGTGGGGTTATGAGTGTGTGTTTGGATCTAATGATCAGTCCTGGAGTTTGTGCTGCTCTTCCTCCAGTTACTCATTCATACACAATAACATAGAGACTGTTCTCTCTGTGAAGTCCATCAGCAGTAGAATAGGAGTGTTTGTGGATCACAGTGCAGGAACTCTTTCCTTCTACAGCGTCTCTGACACAATGAGCCTCATCCACACAGTCCAGACCACATTCACTCAGACGCTCTATCCTGGGTTTACTGTTTATAAAGGATCATCAGTGAAACTGTGTTGATGAATCAGAATAGACTGATGAGAGATTCTGCCTATAATGCTTTGAGCTGCATGATGAATCAGTAACAGTGAGGTGTTATAGAGTCTCTTCATGACTTTAATACTGCAGCTGAACTTCTGTCACTCAAATAACATGAATCAGAATAAATGTGTAATACATCCTCATACAGACAGTGAGATGTGTGTGTGTGTGTGTGTGTGTGTGTGTGTGTGTGTGTGTTTCTGTGCTTTTCTTAACCTCTGTTTGTGTTGAAGTAAATCACTCATTTTGTTTATAATATATATGATTAATTATTAATATTATTAATAATCCTGATGAATAATTAATGTTTTTATTTTAAAAATATTTTAATCATATTTTTTCAGTGTTATTTCTGTTCTCTGACTGATATAAATAAAGCTTCTACCCACTTGATGAACAA
>CM045070.1:389514-417014 GCA_024542945.1 allo-octoploid hybrid of Carassius auratus x Cyprinus carpio
CATCACTTTTTATCTCAATTTTGACATTTTGTGATACAAGTCACAATTACCATTTTATTTCTTTATTCTGTGGCGGAAACGAGTTTAAGTCACACAATCTCTCTGTTTTTGTGTGGGAGTATTCTCTTCTATGTTGCTTGTTCTTTTGTATTATTTGAATGCTTGTGATGCGCTGATGCTGTGTTTGTGTTCTTCTGAGACTCAGCTGCTGACCACAAACACGTGTGGATGATGTCATGGGTTAATCACCCATGATGCACTGCAGGAACACACGACGCTTCGTCTGCGCTGCACAGGGAATGATGGGGAACGAGTCTGTCCTGTCATAAAGAGCTCAACCGCTCATGTTTCTGGTGAGTGGTATATCTGTTCTTCATCAACAGCTCATTAAACGTCAAACGGGAGCATCAACACTAACAATTACATCTCATTACAATCAACAACGGCCTGTAATTGACTCACATCTAACTCAAATCTCCCACGAGTAACTCTGACCAGCAGACAGTTCCATAAACACAGCCCTTAGAGCCAGGCTGACTAACTCTGTTCGTTTTACACAACTGATTCAAGAAGAAAAAAACAACTGAAAATAATGATCGTTATGTGTGTGTGACTCTTAAACACACACACACACACACACACACACACACACTAATAACAAGATCAACTGAAACAAAGCAACTTCAGAACAAATAGGGATTTCCTGAACACACACACACACACGCGCACACGCACACACACACACTCGCACACGCACACACACACACACACACAGGTATACACACAAGGCCTCATTCTGTCAGAAACACAAATGAGAAATTGAAACCAAATGTTCAAATTTTCTGAAATCCCTTGACCTTTGACCTCTGCTGACTGCAACCTGATGAGTGATAAAAACCTCAAAAGTGTGTGTGTGTGTGTGTGTGTGTGTGTGAGAGAGATCAGCTTTTTACAGCCTGAGCTCCTCACAAATGAAAGTCACACACTCGTTTGTTTCACTATACAATATGAGTGAGCTCATCTCACAGACGTCCATTGTTTTACTCACAAGTTAATGATTTTTATCTGTTTAACCCTAAACGAACATCACAGAAACCCGCTCGAAACACTAGATTCAAATACAAACACGATTAGACAGATTTATCAGTGTTTTTAACTACTGAGGACACTACAATCTCCCCGCTTGTCGTGATACTTCACTATATAAGTGAGAATATTTGACCCTCACAAGTATAATAAGCACACACACACACACACACACACACACACTCACACTCTCACACACGCACACATACACTCTCTCTCACACTCACTCACTCTTTCACACACTCACTCACACACACACACACACACACACACACACACACACACTCTCATGTAAATACCTGGTGTCAGCTCTGATTTACTGAAGCGTCTCGTCTCATTCACTTCTCAGTGTGAATGGTGCTCTGCTGCAGTGATGTCATCGCTCTGGCCCCGCCCCCTACAGGCTCCGCCCCCGAGGGGGCCATCTACAGCCGAATCTGGGTTACAATAACACACGGTCTGGCAGGAACTGATGACGACGTCCTGCTGTCTAAAGTCTAACGATGCTAAAGTTCATCATCCTGTAATTTATCCGGTCATAAAACTGTGAATGTATGATGAATATGATGATAATATGATGGTCAGGATCTCCACAATCATCAGAACAGAGATCATGTCTTTAGTTCCTGTGATGAGGACACAGGGTTGAGAAAAACGTAGAATTTTTTCTATCACAGAAATCATAGGGCCGTAATTAACCATCTGGTTAAAGAAAGTTGTGTTGTAAGTGCAGCACACATGAAGATCAACATACTACTGACTTATTAAATAGCTTTGCATGAATATAAAGGCACATGTTGTACAAACTTGTCCTAAACATTTCCTATTTGTTCAAATATAATATAAAATAAAACGTTCAGTTTGAGAGATCTCACCAGGTGTGTGTGAGCAGACCTCATCCATCACCAGACCCACAACACAGCCACGTGATGCTCGTCTACAGCGTGAGCAGATTCACATCAATCACTGCACTGATTCAGGATCACTACAAACACTGATCTGAGATCATCTCAGAGTGATGATTCCTGACCAGCACAAACGGCCCTCATGCACACGTGTGTTCAGTGAGATCATATCTGATGCACACACAAACTGAGAAGAGAGGAACCTCATGGGATCAAACTCCGAGTGTTACCATGGCAACCCTTTCCTGAGCGGATTTGTTTGATGAAACACAGCCAAACACAGTCAGTCCAGCAGTGTGAGAATCTCCAGCAGAAACTCATCATAACATCACAACAGCAGACTGATTCAGTGATGTCACCATCAGCACCAGCCCCACAGACGCACACACAGTCATTCATGGAGCGTTACTCACACTCACTCACACACACACACACACACACACACACACACTCACACACTCACACACTCACTCTCTCACACACACACACACACACAGACACACACTGACACACACACACACACACACACACACACACACACACACACACACACTGAATGCGTTTCCAGAAGCAGCCGTTAGTGTGTCATGAGGTTTAGATCAGAGAATCATTTACATGTTTTCACACTCATCCCACAATCCATCACAACAACAGAGAGTTCAGCGTGTTCAGGTTTCTCCTGCTGTCATCATCACAGAAGGTGCTCATACTCTGCGGATCGTGAGCGTGGGAAAACCAGGAGCGCTGTGATTCAGCTGGGAGAACACCTGCGGATGAGAGGTGAACAGCTCCCATAATGCCTCAGGAGAGACCGAGTTCCCAAATTCCATTTTTCCCCCTTTTCATTTTTTCTGGATTCTGTTTTCTCTATTATATTTTTTCTGATTTGAATGGTTATATTAAATTTTAGTAATTAAAAAGCATGTCTAACTAATTAAAATTCATAAAACTTATACAAACTTATTAAAAGTATAACAAAAATTACTTTTTTGGGCTTTGAGATATGCTTTATGTTCTGAAATTCTGTGACTCGTTTGCATTTTAATGGTTTCATAATTTTAACAATCAAAAAGCATGTCCAATCAACTGAAACTTTAAAACTTTAATAATTTAATTTATTAGGCTAATTGTTTTACAATAAAAGATCTCCATGAAATGTTTTTGTTTTTTTCTTTTTGAGAAATTCTGCGTTGTTTTAATTTTTAAAATATTTTTCTGTAAAGCCGCTTTGAAACGATGTGCTTTATAAAGAAAGCTGATGTGCTTTAATGATCGATTTGAGAGGATCACTGGACGCGCCTCACTGAATTAACTGAGGTCATGTGATGGTCATGTGATGGTCATGTGATGGTCATGTGATGGTGCAGCGTGGTTATGGCTGTGTACTGACTGTAATGATCAGCGCCGCTTGTGTGCAGCTGAAGATCAATCAGATGAAGAGGCCACTCGCTGGTTTCCTCGGGTCACATGATGGAGAACAGCAGACGGCTGAGTGGGTGGTCAAGCAGAAGCAGAAACTCTTGTGTGTGTGTGTGTGTGTGTGTGTGTGTGTGTGAGAGAGAGAGAGAACAGCTCTGAGCGTATGACCCTCTGGAGTTCCCAGCAATTTTTATGAACCGATATCGATTCTTAAATCCCAAGAATCAATTAGTCGAGTCTGTTTTCAGTTAATAGACGGAACATTGAAGGGCACCTCCCATCCAATATATCACAATGAGCTTGGGCTTAGGTACTTTTAATATGAAACAAAGTCTCAGATTTCAGATTCTGTCCATTGTATTGCAGTATTCAAACAATAAATGCAGTTTTAACTCTGTTTAATGTGGAGTGACAGACTGCTGAAGCGCCTCGATCATCAGACGTGAACTGATCATCTCCTCCACTTTACTAGCTTCAGCACAAAATAAACATGACTAAACATCCGAAGGGAAGTTAAAACTTTACAATCCGTATCCTGTCTCATGTAATCTCTCAATCAGTGTTTCAGCCGCACAAAGACATCAATATAACAGATTGTAAACAGTGTCACGTAACGTCACATTAACCTCAGAAAAACATTATTTCAGTGACCATCAACTCATTAGTCAGCTCGAAAAATATACTGTACAGAGGGGCGTTTTGCTAAATATATGCACCGTATAATATATTCATTATAATTTTTACTGAATGACCAATTAAATGTTGATATAAAAAAAAAACTGAAGTAGAAATATTATGTAATTTCAACTTTTATTTAAAAAACTTAAGTGAAATTTAAGTAGTTGTATAGCCTAAAAAATCAGTCAGTTTTAACCTTCAATATTACAGTAATGTACCAAATGACAACTGGTGAGAATCGAATCGTGAAATTTGTGTCAAAACCCAGCCCTACTATTCTAGTATATTTTTTATAATATTAATTATATTAATAATAATGATAATACTGATAATATTATTAGTAATACTAACTATAGTGAAAATATTAATATCAGTTAGACTTGTGCCGGTATTCGGTAATGCGCGGTAATGAATATGCACGATATTGTTATCGTGGGCACTTCCAAATACCGAGAATAATTATATATTACAAATTATTCAGAATTTGAAATGCATTTTAAGAATACTTTTCCCAATCTGCTGGTCAAAATGCACAACACCGTTTGTTAATGCTTTAAAGACCCGTGTGAACTCTGATGTAAACAAGCACGCACAAGAAGCACATGGAGGAACACGTGAGAGACGCGCTGAATGAAAGCACATTCACTCTCTGACAGCAGATGGCGCTAAACTGCAGAAACTGCAGCCCTTACCCTGGAAACCCCATAAATAAAAGCAGCTGCTACTTTCTAAACATTTAAATAATATAAAATAATATTTATATATTTCCATAATTTTTTTTCCATTTTAATCTGGACTATAACATGTCCTAGATATTGTTTGAAAGTGTTTTGATTCTTTATTGTTCATTAACACTTTACATTAGGGCTTCTTTAGTTAACAAACTGCCAATGAAAAATTCTTCTGAACATTCATTAATCTTAGGTATTCCAATATTTAATAACACATTGTTAAAATCGAAAGTTGCAACTGTGTTATTTAATGAGCTAACATGAGCTAAGACTTGTATTTTTTAACAAAGATTAGTAACTTCTGTAGCAAATGTAGCTATTGCTCATTGTGAATGTTAATGCATTAACTAAGGTTAACTAATGAGCTCTTATTGTAAAGTGATACCTATGGGTCTTTAAAGTTCTTTTGCACTTTAATCGGTGTAAAATTTTTAACTTTAAATATATTTTTTGTATTGCTTTATTGCATTTAAATGTTCAGTTATTTTTGTTATAAGAAAAAAGTTATTTTATCTGTTATACTGTATTATGTCCACTTTTTTAAAACTTAATTTCAATACCGTGATAATACCGCATACCGTGGTAAAACATGATCAATTAATCGCAACATGAAAATTTGATACCGGCATATCCCTAATATCAGTGATATTTTAGTATCACTGAGACACTCTATTATAGTTTTGTATAATTTTTACATTTTCTGTTTCCATTTTAATTTTAGTTAATGTTTTAGTAAGTTTGTTTTTTATGGTTTTAATCGTAGTTTCAGTTCAACTTAACTATAGTTAACTAACTCTGATTAATATACATTTTGATAATATTCATTATTTATAATGTATTCATCTTAAAATGCGTTTAAGTCATCCTGAGGCCTCAGCAAACTTGCAAAGAACTCTGATAAGTCTTAAAATGATTTATCTCTGCTATATTGACATGACATTAATACAAATGTTAAATCCACACTAAAAATAGAGATGTACAACAATACACTGACATCATATTTTTGAGTGTTATTACAGCAGGTTGTCCTGGGAGGCTCTGAAGCGCTGCTCTGGTGGGTCTCAGCAGTGAGCAGACTGTAGTGTGTACTTACACTGACCCCTCACACACTCAGAGAGGAAGAGCAGGTCTGAGCTCAGCTCTATTTAAGGGTGTTTGTTATGGAGGGGATTTTCCTCCGCTCAGCAGTGGGCAGGTGGGCTCTGAACAACATCACATGCCCCATTGTGTCCAAACACAGCTCATCATCAAACACACACCATACAGACCCTGATGGGAGAACCGAGGCCACGATCAGTTCATTAATCACACGCCGTTTCCTCGTCTTACAGTATGATCGTGTGTGACAGGAAACACTGACACACACCTGATCACATGAACATACACACACACAATCGCTTCAGTCCAGCTCATTCAAACACAAATGTGACCCTGGACCACAAAAGCAGTCGTAAGGGTCGATTGTTCAGACCAACAAACACTTCTCTGCTGACGATATGAATGATGGATTCATACTGGACGGAGACGACCGCAAAACACTCGCTTACAAGGTCAGAAACACAATTGAGAGAAATTGAAGGAAAGCTAAGAAGTCCATTAGAGAACACAAGCAGAACCCGCACACATCAGGCCATCGTCATACTCGTTTTATACATGATGACATCAGAACATATGTACATGTGAACAGCTTTGTTGAGCATTCAGTTGTATTACAGTATGTGACCGTTCAGAACAGATCTGAAGTGCCAAAACTTCTCTGAACGCAAACTTGACGTCAGAAATATGCAAATTAATTACAAGTCTCACAAAATCCTGTGGGAAACACTGCCTAGAATCCACACACATCTCATGATATGAGAGGAACATCGGTGAAATCTGACACTAGAGATCCTGATTCCTGACACAATCATCCTGATGTTTCTAAAGAACAGCAGACTCCAGCAGATGCTTCTATCCAAGACTTACACTGCATTTAAGTATAGCCCTATGATTTCTGTGATGTGGAAATCACGAATGTAATCCAGTAATAAAAGCGGAATTTACTGTGTAACGCATAATGTCATGGAATTTGCCAATTTATGGATGGACACATCAAAAGAAGGTCAGTACACTTAAATGAAAACGCTGCATGGTCTAGTGTCTGTCAATATTAAGCTGCAAAAATAGCATTTAAATCCTGCAGTTCTTTGTGTCTCTGTGTGAAAACAGAATCCAGACACACATTAAAACTGAAACAATTAAGGTTTAGCTGTTCTCACTTCCAGCGTCCCTGGGAACTGAACCCTCTGCTAGCGCTGATGTACTGATCTACAGGAATACTGTAGACTCTAATGAGACTCTTCTGACACACACACATCTCCGGATCAACACAGAATAGAGTTAAAACTGTATGGACACACGCTTCGAGAACCCAGAATAATAAACCCTGCGTCATACACACCATCCATTAACCTCACACACACACACACACACACACACACACACACACACACACACACACACACACACACACACACACACACACTGAGCTGCTGGCCAGATGGACCTTCAAAGGTTCTGGAGGAAATCCTTCTAGAAGCTTCAGTCAGATACACACACACACACACACACACTGTCTCTCGTGTGTTTACAACCACATAACATCAGCACTCCACATTACATTAACAATAAACACACAGATTCATCACATCTGATCACACGTTACCGATCTTCATCTGATGGATTCACAACAGCCACAAGACTTTACAGCGAGCTTCCTGTCTCCCGACAGAGCACTTCCTGTTTAAACACTCATACTGACACACTGAACTGCTGAACTCTCCTGACAATCATCCAAACATTCCCACAAACCCCAGTGAAAAATATCACAGAAATATCAGGCATTCTCAGCGACCTCTGACCTTCACTGAGAAACACCCCGAGGTCACACGCAGGAGGGAAATTTGTCCTAAAACACACTTTTTGTCAAACCCTGTGAAATTAAACATGTTCTATAAGTAAGAGACCCTCTGAGATTTAAACTAATATTTAACAAAACATGTAAGTAAATGATCACATGACTAATATATATTTTATATTCCATGTTTTAATCGTTTTTACTTGAAATTGTTTAATTTTTAACCCATTATTAGCCTAACCCTGATCTAGACAAAGCTGTTTTCAACATAAAGTCGGCATGCATCAGATCACATGACCACTGGAAACACACCTGTTATCAGACTCTTTCAGCTGTGAAATATAGTGATTAGAATATTTCTAATTATTTCTTATAACGAAACACATCACAACACACACATCACGTGATTGGCCACCGTGACAGCTCATTTGCATACAACTGAATCATAGTTTCAAAATCCCTGCACTTTTCCAAAATGAGTGATAAAAAAATAAGTTAAAAAATAATTACTATTGTTCTACAACGAATCACTGCATTTCTAAAATGAATCACTGTAGTTCTAAAGTGAATCACTGCAGTTCTAAAGCGAATCACTGCAGTTCTAAAGCGAATCACTGTAGTTCTAAAATGTATCACTGCAGTTCTAAAGCGAATCACTGCAGTTCTAAAGCGAATCACTGTAGTTCTAAAATGTATCACTGCAGTTCTAAAGTGAATCACTGCAGTTCTAAAGTGAATCACTGCAGTTCTAAAATGTATCACTGCAGTTCTAAAGTGAATCACCGCAGTTCTAAAGTGAATCACTGCAGTTCTAAAGTGAATCACTGCAGTTCTAAAATGTATCACTGCAGTTCTAAAGTGAATCACTATATTTCTACAATGAATCACTGTAGCTCTAAGATAAATCACTATGGTTAAAAATGAATCACTACAGTATATAAATTAATCACTGCAGTTCTCATCACAAAAAATCAATCTTATCGTTAAAACACAGCTGTGATTGGCCAGTGCGGCCGCTCATTTGCATACAGCTGTGGGTTATTAACACATCACATTATGATAACTGGATCACACTCGAGTGTGTTTGCACTACAGAATAATATAGTGAACACACTCGGGCAAGAGTGCAGCAGCGCAGAGATGAATAATACAGACGGCTCCAGCGGGGCCCCGAGCACAAGAGTCCCCTGAGAACAAAGACAGACAACCACTGTCCTGAAGTGTGCGGGGGTTCCTCCGTCCTAAAACACACCCCGCTGCTTTCACAGAAAACACAGCATGAGGTCACGAGGACGACACACGCTGCACCGAGACAAAGACAGACAGAGAGAGAGAGAGAGAGAGAGAGAGAGAGAGAGAGAGAGAGAGAGAGAGAGAGAGAGAGAGAGAGAGACAGAGAGAGAGAGAGTGTGTTTGTGTGTGTGTGTGTGTGTGTGTGAGAGAGAGAGAGACAGACAGAGAGAGAGAGCAGGAAGAATTTGCTTGATGCAGCACAGATGAAAAACACACACTTTAGAGAGAGAGATAAGAACGATAGACTGGTTTACTACAGCACTAATCTTATCAGTGTGCATGACTGACCCACACTACAGCACGAACCCTGAACACCATCCTCACTGTGCGCACACACACACACACACACACACACAGTTTGCACACGCACACACGCACACAAGACGATGATCTATAGGTCACCTGACATCAGACAGTGTGTGTGTGTGTGTGTGTGTGTGTGTGTGTGTGTGTGTGTGTGACGGCCGGCGCTCGGAGCTCTGGGCTTGATTTGAAGGCAGCGGCCCGGCTGGTTTTAATTCAATCAAACATGCTCCTTTTGGGAGCGCTGCATGGAAACTCCAGCACGTAATGTGACCCATTTAAAGCCCTTCTGCACTTAAACAGAACCGGCCACATCCAGATTCCCGTCGTCTGAACCGTGTGCCTACAAAACTACACATCCACACCATCAGAGAGCCTCGGGTGTCTGCTTGACCTTTGACCTCCAGCACACATTCAATTAGCATTTTAACACTGTGCTTGTCTCGGGTTTCTCATTCACACACACAGACACACTCTGGATCACGTTACAGATGATCTTACTGTAAAATACCACACAATACACCAGTTAGACTCCGAGTACTCTAAAAAGTGAATCACTACGCAAGTATTCAGAAAAATGAATTGCTACAACTGTAAATTAAATCATTAATTCTAAAATAACCACTGCAGTTCTAAAATGAATCATTACATTTAAAAAATGAATCACTGTAGTTCCAAACTGAATAATTGCAGTTACACTACAAATCATTACAGTTCAGACTAAATCATTATACTTCAAAAATGAATCACTTCAAAGATGAATCACTATAGATATAAAACATGACTGTAGTTCTAAAATGATTCATAGTTCAGAAATGAACCAATACAGTCCTAAACGAATCATTATAGATCAGAAACAAATCACTGCAGTTCTAAAATAAACCATTAGATCAAAAAAGAATCACTACAGTTTACAAAATGAATCACTATAGATACAAAACAAATCACTGTAGTTCTAAAATGAATCATAGTTCAGAAATGAATCAATACAATACTACAATACTAAAATGAATCATTATAGATCAGAAACAAATCACTGTACAGTAGTTCTCAAATGAATCATAGATTAAAAATCAATCACTGCAGTTAAAAAATTAATCACTAGATACAAATCACTGTAGTTCTAAAATGTCTAAAAAGTCACTTTGTCACTGCAAATCACTGTCAATGTGGGGGGTTTTATTATTATTATTATTAGAATTTGGCTAAAATCAGCATGATGTTTCTGCTCGTGTGCCTGTGATGTGTTGAGATGTTGTCTATGTAGGCAGCTCACTAGGCTCCGGACTCATTCAGATCACGAATCACAGAGACGTGTGAGATCTACACAGCACAGTGTTTCCCTGCCGGCCCCCAAACAGCGCAGGAGACCCGGCTCTCGAGGAAAGCATCTGTCTGGCTCGAGCGGCCTGTCATGAAGCGCCTGGTTGTCATGTTCAGCTCTTATTCTTAGCTTTCATAAAGTGAACGTTCACTGAAGATCGAGCCGAACTCAGACAGAGCTCAAAGGGCCAGACATCACGGAGTCCAGACGACTCAATCTGACTCAGGGCCCAAGGCATTGTGGGTACTACACTGAAATAAAAATGCTTTCAAGTTCATAAAGACTGTGGAGTATTACAGGAAGAATAAAGATTAATGGAGTACCAGCAGACAGTATATCTACTTTAAACTATTACATTTAATTTACTGAGTGTAAACGGTTTCTACACAAAATTATTTTCAGTTTAGTCCTTAAAGCAGGATATTATAAAAATATACCAATTTTATAATGCACAGCAGATATTTAATTACCGCTTAAACTGATTTAAATCTGACAGAATTGTATTTAAATTGGTGAAAATGCATAAATATCATTACTACCCATTATCTGTAACATCTACCTGATAATAACATCAGCTAAACAGTCCAGATGCGACAGACTTCGTGTTCTTTCACACAGTGTCGGTATAACTGTGTTTCTGGATGAAATAAAACACATAAAGTGATTGTTGAGAAAAATGAAGCTGCAGATCCTCACAGAAAGAAAACAACACTTTTAACCGAAGAACAAATGAAGATTGATCACCGACATCAGCTGTAAATCTCCTTATATCGCGTTAAAGAAAGAAAGAAAGAAAGAAAGAAAGAAAGAAAGAAAGAAAGAACTGGTCGTTTCTCTGCCACGATGATAAAAGACTGAAACCCGATTCAAACAGCAGCTTTCTGACTGAAGTCTTCACTTCGAGCTGCTCTGAACACGACTGATCTGATGTGTCTCCGTTACTCTGAGGTAAGAGTGAGGTAAGAGTGAGGTGAAAGTGAGGTAAGAGTGAGGTGAAAGTGAGGTAAATGCAGAACTCTGAGGTACATCTGCGAGAACAAAAGCTACTCACGGTCGCGCGCTCCTCAACCGGACGCTCCCGCGAAAGAAAGTCGGCGATTTCTTCAAACATCAGAGAGCGACGGATTCCGTTAAACCGATCTCACCGACTCTCTCTCTCTCTTTCTCTCTCTCTCTCTCTCTCTCTCTCTGTCTGTCTCTCCCTCTCTCTCTCTCGCTCGCGCGCGCGCGCCACCGTCACCAAGGCAACACACCGGCGCTTCACGTGATGCCTGTCTGAAAAGTTGCTAAACTGTGACCCTGGAGCACAAAACCAGTCATAAGGGACACTTTTTTGAAACTGAGATTTATACATCATCTGAAAGCTGAATAAATAATCTCTCCATTGATGTGTGGTTTGTTAGGAGGACAATATTTGAAAATCTGGAATCTGAGGGAGCAAAAAAAATCTAAATATTGAGAAAATCATCTTTAAAGTTGTTCAAATGAAGTTCTTAGCAATGCATATTACTAATCAAAAATTAAGTTTTAGTAGATTTACAGTAGAAAATTTACTAAATATCTTCATGGAACATGATCTTAATATTCTAATGATTTTTGTCATAAAAGAGAAATGTATAATTGTGACTCATACAATGTATTGTTGTCTATTGCTACAAATATACCTGTGCTACTGATGACTGCTTCTGTGCTGCTGGGACACAAATTAGCAATTCTGTTGCTAGATTGAGCTACTTTTCAGAAAACAACCCTTTCTTCCAAAAGCAACAAATGTAGCTATTTTTTAAATGTATTTGTCAACTTTTAGCATCTGTGACTGGAATGATAAAAAGGCACACATTTTCCGTCTAAATTACACAAAAAGAGGAAACCAAAGGTGTCTAGCAGGACACACATCATGTCAATTAAGTTCTACTTAATTAATTGTAATAATACTTGTTCATTTATGATAACAAACCTTGTTGATCAGTTTAACAATGTGTATAAAAATGAAAAGGTACTGGTAATTTTCTGCCAGGACATAATCTGTTAAATTGTAACCTGAAAACACAACATACAATACATACTTTAAACTCGTGTAAAAAACTCCGATACAGAAACCTATTTTAGACTTTTCTTAAAGTGCAGCATACTGTCACTACACTGCTGAAAAACAGAACTGTTCAGAATGTGTAGTTTTAATAAGAAAATACATCAAATATGATTGTTCAAAAATGTGTGGATGTTCAATAATTCAATGTTGTATTAAAAAATACATATATGATATTATTTATATTTTAATATTAATATATTTATTTTTTAGTTTTACTAACGATTCTAAATGAATAATTAAACTATTCATTTTAATTAATGAATAATTAAAGTTCTCTCCTGAACTGCACTTTCACTTTCATCTTACTTTTCAGTCTCTTTATTTTGAACTGACATCTCTGTCTCTTTAATGCTCAAGATTTAACAAAACTGGACTTTCTGAATTGCCTGATGTCAAAATGAGTACAATAATAACTACATCATTACAATATCTTTATAGAAAAATCCTAATACTGAAAATGAGTCGTATTTATCACTTACAAAAATGAACCAGAAACAAATAAGAAACAAACATGCGTCTGAGAGATCACACAACATTGTAACATTTTATTTCTGAAACATTTTAGCTGGAAATTTAAATGTTTCTACTTGATTCAGTAACATTCCTTTATTGTTTGCAAAATTATAAAATGAAATGTATTCAAAGGATATTTTCTTGGTTACTAAGACATTTCTCTAAATATCTCCTTTTGTGCCCCACTGAAGAAAGATAATGAATGAGATGAAGACACGCTGCAGGATGATCTGTTACAGTAAGATGAGGCAGATTTACAGTGATGTTTTCAATCAATCAATCACTACATAATCAAGCATTCTGATGACAGCCTAATAATTAATTATATACTGAATGTTAAATTAAATAAGTCGATACAGTTACGTGCGATTATCAAATCAAAGGCTTATTATTATTAGAGCTAAATCATTGCATTTGAAGTTGATTTATTTTGTGCTTAGCAATACTGATTGAATTGATTAATTATAATAATTGAAATAATAAAAATTCTTGTTCATATAATTTGTTTTCATTAATTATTAATATTTTTATTATGATGTATTCTTATATTAATACAAAACTGTTGATAATTATATTATTATTTTTATTATTATTATTGCATTTAATGTTATATTTATGTTTAACCCCTTGAAATAAAGCGTAAAGTCTGCACTTCAATTTCATCTTAATTGTTATATTTTATTTCTATTCTGGTGGCACACAGAGCCAAAATTCAGAAAGGTGTGTCAGGTCCATATATATATATATATATATGTTTTAGACATCAAGGCTCAGAAAGAAACAGAGAGACAGACTGAGACACTGTACTTCTGCTGCAGCCAATCACAGAGCACCATTCCACAGGCACAGGAAGTGCAGAGGACGGGGAGGGTCTGATTACAGGAAGTGAGCTGCAGTTCTGTGTCGTCTCCTCCTCTCTAATGGCTTTTCAATCTGTTCTCCGTCTCTACAGTGAAGACAGATGAAGACGAGCACCAGAAGTGAGGGGACGGACCAGAACTGATCCTGAGAGGAGCGACGTCACTGGAGCTTCATCATATCAACCCTGAGTCAGATTCAGAGTCTGACCTGAGAATCATACGAGAAACGAGCTGGAAATGTGCTCACCTTCAGATCATCCCAGATCAGGATGAGTTTGTGTCTTCATCAGGTTTGTAGAAATGTAGCACTGCATCAGTGTCTCATCAATGGATGCTCTGCAGTGAATGGGTGCCGAATGAGTGAGCATATTTTTTAGTTTTAACTATTCCTTTAAACGTTTTTCTGTCGATCGTCATCACTTATTAAACTCCTTCAGTTGTGGTTTGAGTGAAACAAAAATGATCCTCATGATCAGACTCGAGCTGTTTCATCTCCTCGTGTCTTCTGTCTCTGATCGATCGTTCACAGTGTTTTATCCAGTCAGAGCTCTTTTAGTGTAATCAGCTTCAGCTGCTGCTTCTGGTGTCAGATCGTGAGTGATTTTGATCAAGTAAAGGTCAGAATAACTGCAGTAATATCTCCAGATGAACTCTTACTGGACTGAAGCCACAGAGGACAACCTGAGAGGAACCATGAGCTCCTGTCACATGATCACACAGAAAACATCTGCTGATGTGCACAAAACCCTCTCAACATCCCATGATGTACACTTTCAGGGTTTCTGCAGGCTTCATGAAGGTCAATTCAAGACTTTTTTTTAAGACCAAGAAAATCTATTAAACAGATGAAAGTGAACACAAACTCTCCTCAGTGTTTCGGTCTTGTTTTCCAGTAGACATGTGTAAGATTCTTGAATCAAGATACATTTACATCAGAAGCAAAATGATAGACGATAAGAAATGTGATATGTGATATTGTGATCTTTCTATTCATCTGTGAATCCTGAAAAATAAAATGCATCACAGTTTCCACAAAAATATTGTGCAGCACAACTGTGTTCAACATTGATAATAATCAGAAATGTTTCTTGAGCAGCAGATCATCATATTAGAATGATTTCTGAAGATCATGTGACACTGAAGACTGGAGTAATGATGCTGAAAATACAGCTGCACATCACAGAAATAAATTACACTTTAACAGATACTCACATAGAAAACAGATGTTTAAGTAAGGAACACCTGACTCCGGGCCATTGAATTATTAGAAAAATAATTTAGCTAATAAGTAAGTTATTAGAGAGAGAGAGCTGATGTGTCTCTCAACAGTGCTCCGCAGCAGCGGTCAAACTTTAAGTGCATTTTCTTCATGAACAGTGCCGTTGTTACCTCCCTTTGGAGAAATGTCATGTAGCTTTTAGGTTGCTAAACTATTTTACTGATAAAGTCATCTGAGTACCGCGTTTACTATGTTTCCATTAGTGCGTCTGTAAGAGAGAGAGCGGGAGAAATACAGTATGTGCTTTATGTACAACATAAATTTGTGGCAAAACATGGAAATGATCTGTTGTTTTTGTCCTACTGCTTACTGTATTTATTTGTTTGGCCCGTGTCGGTGTGGGCTTTGGTTATTTTGCTGCTGTAAGAGCTTTGAAATAACTCAAATCATTTGGAGGAGTGATATTTACACGTAATGCGGTCCAGAGCTGCCTGGAACTATGTTCTTAGAACGTTCTTCAGCCAATCAGATTCAAGCATTCAACGGCCCCGCAAGTATAAACGTAATATTTCACTATTTTTACTGTATTTTTGTTCAAATAAATGCAGCTTTGGTGTGCAGAAAAGACTTATTTTAGAAACATTATAAATCTTACCGACCACAAACGTTTAATCTTCATCCTTCCCTCGGGTCATTTTGATCCGCAATGGTTTTATTTTTTTTTAATTTTTAAAAAATTGAGGGTTCATCTGAGTGGTACAAGACTTTGTGACTTTTGTCACACTTAAACATGGATCACACACACAAAATTGAGTGGATTCGAGGACTTTATGTGGGTGTAAAAACAGTAACAAACCCATCCCTCGCAGGTCACTTGACCCAACCATAGGAATGAAGAAAAACACTTTTATTTGATTTTTTTTTTAAAACACTTACATACCCCCCCCACCCCACCCCCCACGCACATTATAACATGCATGATTAAAGAAAACAATGTAAATAAAGATTCAATTAAATAAAAATCACCAAAAACAAATCATAAAAAATAAATATTATATAATTATATAATATAATTTCTGGACCAAAAAAAGGCCTTCTGGTTTGACCCACGAGGGAAAGATCTGTTAGAAACCGCGAGGGAAGGACCGCTGACCCGGTCAGTCGGGCGACCCGCGAAGCGCTCCTCCTTCGGGTAACCCACTGAAACCAATCAGAGCGCAGAGATCATCCACATCACATCCATCACTTTGAGGGAGATCTATTGTTATTTAGTACTGTAATTCCCACCCTGTCCAGTTGGTGGCAGCAGAGCATGGAATCATCAGCTCCAGAACAAAAATAAACCTGTCCCCAGTCTTTTGCTTAGGCTATTGTGATTTATTGGATGGGAGGTTTTTAAATGAATGCCACATTTTTGGGACAGTAAAGCCCTCCCTATACCATAACCCTACCCAATACTTTCATTTCTTAACTATTCGATTATTTCCTTCATTTTTATAGAAAATAAATGCCTTTCGAATGTGATACGAGATTTGAAAAAAGAGGGAAAAAAGTTAGCCAAAAAGCAGATTTGAACTCGGGTCAAAAAGCACTTGCTTTATCATCTACTACACCGCTGGAACTGATGGAGAATTAGTGCAAAGACGGACTATTGATAAATAAATGCATAAGCCTATACTATATGCTCGTCCTGTAGGTTCATTATTAAAAATGAAAATGTGAACAAAAATACAAGCAATTAAATGTGATATTATAATAGTAATAATAGATTTTGACTGAATTTTTACAACCCTGTCCATCAAAATGACGTCCGCACGCCTCTTCCTGTCACGTGACTCACCGACATTGTTGAACCCTTAGGACTCTCTGGCGCACAGGTACGGGACGCTGGTCCAGTGAGTGTAGCGGTTGGGGTCACACTCGATGAGGTCATACAGCGGCTCACCGCTCACGATCCAGTCGCTCAGAAACTTCCCCACTCCTCTAGAGTGAATGATACCATACCTGTCAATCACACGCCACACACCTGTCAATCACACGCCACGCACCTGTCAATCACACGCCACACACCTGTCAATCACACGGCACACACCTGTCAATCATCACCACAGTGTGATGTGTGGAAGAGATTATTTACATCTCAAAATATGAAATATGTGCATATTCTAAATATGAATATATGTGTGTCTTCTATAATGTGTGGAATTATAATAACTATAATTAAAAAATTATAATTCTATAGTCTGAATTGTATATATTAATTATTTATTTATTTCTATTTATAATCTGTATACTCGTAATAACTTTAATTCTGTAAAAAAGTATAATTCTGTCATCTTCATATATGTATTCTAAAATCTGCATAAATTGAATTCTATAATAAAATATAATCCTATAATTTGTACATGTGTATTCTATAATCTGTTTAATTCTTATGATTGTAATTCTAAAATAATTATAATTCTATCATCTGTACATATTTGTATTCTGTAATCAATCTGGTCAATGATTCATGATAATTCAGTGTTTTTGATTAAAAAGTCAAACAAAAATAAGTATGTTATTGTAGTCTTTATGAAAAAATGTACATTTTTAAAGCATAAAAGTTTAAAAATTCACATCCGAGTTGTAGAACCAGCAATCACAGTAATTGAACTGAAGTGTGTTGAACAATCACATTTACTGAACTAAACCTTATTGAATTGAAATACAGTTATTGAAGTGAATTACAGTTATTTAACTGAATTATAGTTATTGATCTGAATCATATTGAACTGAGTTACAGTTATCAAACTGAATCGTGTTGAACTGAATCATAGTTATTGAACTGAATTACAGTTATTAATTTGAATCATGTGGAACTGAATCACATTTTACTGAATCACAGTTACTGAACTAAATTACAGTTTTTGAACTGAATCACAGATATTAAACTGAATCAGTTATTGTTAATGTATGAACATTTTCTGTTTTAATTCATTTTAAATCAATTTTGAAATCATTTTAAAAGTTTGTAAATTACATGTTTTTATTGTTGTGATTATTTCTTATGATTATTTTAATTCCTTTTATGTAAAGCACTTTGAATTACCAATGTGTATGAAATGTGTTATATAAATAAACGTGCCTTTCCTTGCCTTATTGAACTGAATCCGTTATTAAATTGAGTCATATTGAACAAAATCAGTTATTGAACTGATCTGAATCAACATTGAACTGAATGCACTTTATAAGTGTGTGTGAGTGTGCGCCTGTGTGTGTGTGTGTGTGTGCGTGTGTGTGTGTGTGCGTGTGTGTGCGTGTGTGTGTGCGTGTGTGTGTGTTCACCCGAAGCCGATGGTGGTCCAGCAGTTTCTGGCTCCCTGGTGCGGTCCGATCATGGGCAGCAGGTCAGGTGTGTATGTGATTGGTCCGGACACACTGTTGATGATGTCAGCATTCTTCAGAACCGGCACCATCTCCATAGCCCTCTCCACATGATCCATGATCCGGTCCAGATCGGACTCAAACAGTTCCTTACCGAAACCTGCCACACACACCTGATTTATGTCTGACTAGGACTGCAATGCAGAATCTATTTGTGGACTGATTCTGAGATCTTCTGAATGCATGGCGATTCTCTCTGGAATGGATTCTGAGCCTAGATTGAAACAGCAGATGGCGCTCTACTCTAGTTTTTATCCACACACTCAAACACTGATGAAGAAGAGCTGAAGAGCACTTGTGTGTTCGGCTGAGTCTGTAATTTCACCTCGGCTCAGAAAGCTTTTATGACACCAGATTAATGTAAACACATCCCACTGTGAACACCCTTGTGAATCGCTTTAACCTTTTCAAACTTTATGAATGATTACTTTAGTTTCAAGTGTGTGTAAGGATTTGGAAACAAGCACAGTACGGCTGTTTCTAAAGCATTCAGCACCATCTGCTGTTCAAAACCAAGCTCAGAATCGAGAAATAATCGTGATGCATTCGGAAAATCTCAGATTTGACGCAGAATAATTACTTGATTCACGATGCATCGATTTATTTTCCCAGCCCTATTTCTGACTGTGCAGTGCTTTCACTGTGATCTGCTCTCTGTGATGGTGTGCTGACCTGTCTCTGACCCACGAGTCCTGCAGCTTCATCTTTCATCTTTTGTCTTCTCCAGATGTTCACTGATGGACTGGAGTGCTGTGGATTACTTGTGGATTATTGTGATGTTTTTATCAGCTGTTTGGACTCTCATTCTGACGGCACCCATTCACTGCAGAGCATCCATTGCTGAGACACTGATGCAATGCTACATTTCTACAAACCTGATGAAGAAACAAACTCATCCTGATCTCAGATGAACTGAAGGTGAGCATATTTACAGTAGATTTTAATTTTTGAGTGAACTGTTCCTTTAAGAAGAACTCCTGAGCAAAGGAGACACACAAACACTGCAGATGTCTTGAAATAATCACACAGAACATGATCCACCAGTCTGAAATAACCTCCAGCAGCCCCACACACAGATACACAAAGCTAACGATATTTTCTAACCCCAACACTAAACATAACCCTCACAGAAAACCTTTTGCATTTTGACATTTTTAATAAAGCACTGTGTGTTCAGTTGGTCTGTTGAATTACACTGTGTGTGTGTGTGTGTGTGTGTGTGTGTGTGTGTGTGTGTGTGTGTGTGTGTGGATCAGAACTAGTTCAGCCAGAGAAGCAAACACACAATCACAAACATCTGTAGTGCTGTGAGATGTCGTCTGATTGGTCGAGGTGTTTTTTGAGGCACCAATCACGGCTCACGGCGTATTTGTGGGTCGGTAGGGTTCAGAGTAACTGGATCCTCCTGCAAACATTCTGTGAGCTCTGACCTTTGACCTCCTCGTGTGTTTGACTGATCCCAGACCTGTGGCCCTGACCCGACAGAACCTGATGACGTCATCGCTGAAGCATGAGAGTGAGTTCCCTTCATAAACATCACGCTACAGCAAGAGTCAGAAATGACACTAAGAGAGACAACAAAAACTCCATCTAGTCATGTTAAAACAGGATTCATTCACAGATATAAAGACTTCATCTCAGAGACCGCCTCTTCAGTAACAGTCTTGTATTCTCCAACAGCTAAATGCTCTTGTTTTGCATGTAAAAGCACAGTACAGGTAGTTCTTCGTGTAAAGTCATCGTTTACAGCCAAAACTGTTAAAAATGCTTCTAACATCAATGCAAACACAAGGAGTGAGACAAACGAACAGCTCATACTCTCTATTTCTCTGAATACAGCCAAACAGAATAGAATAGAATAGAATAGAATAGAATAGAATATTTCTGAGTCAGTCACAGAAGTGGATGGCCTTGACAGAAATAACTGTTTTGTTCGGTACGAACGAATGAAGAGCTCTGGTGAGAACTGGTTGAGCTGAGGCGTGTGAGAGAGACCTCTGATGATTGGCTGAGAGATGAACTGTTGGCGAGAGCTGATTGGCTGGTCATGTGAGGCCAAAACCCCAAAAACATTAAACCTGGACCAAAATTAGCTAAACACACACACACACACACACACACTCAGATCTGACTCTGCTTCTTTATTACTCAGTTCAGTTCACAGAAACATTCTCAGTCAGATCTCGTGTTTACACAGACTCACACAAGAGAGAACAGGAAAAGGAAGCAGAGGATCAGGAGCACATGACACACATTAAACGTTCAGCACACTCGTTTCAGAGACACAGGATGAAAACAGCAGCAGAGACGGATTATGGACGCTATCAGGTGTGTTTGCTATAGGAGAGGTCAGAGGTCAGCGTGTGACTGCGCAATGTGTGTCTGATCATCTTATCAAAGCAGCTTCAGCACATTGCCATCAGAGCATCAGCACACAATATTACAACAAATACTGCTGAAAGATCTGGACCCGTGACACTGATACCAGTACAATCTTTATATTGAATATGATAAATCACGTTCTTAGTCTTTCCTTCCTCTGACTGGTGGCCCAGAGAGAATATACAAGAGTTTACACTGAATTAAATACCAGATACAGTTTATTGTGTCACAATAATACCATAATATTCAGAAAAAAAGGTTTAATGCAGAATGTGGGATTTTTAAATATAATAAAGGCTGACTCTTACTTTGAAATGTCTATGCTTTACTACTTCCAGCTGCTCATTCAAACAGATGAGGGAGATAAAATACACACCTCACAACATATTACACTATAATCTCCATGGATTCATGCGTGGTATTCCCTGATTGAGAGCTGCTCTGAAACCGAGAGTCTGTGGATCACACAACAGTGCCGTATTTGACTTTGAGCATGCGGTGCGTTGAAAACAGACATGTCAAGCCGAAATGTGAGGTGTGATCTAAGATGTGGGTGTGGTCTATAATGTGAGGTATGGTCTAACACACAGGGTGTGGTTTAACACGTGGGTGTGGTCTAGTGTGGGGGGGTGTGGTGTAACAAACATGTGGTCTATCATGTGGGGGTGTGGTATGTCATGTGGGTGTGGTCTAGCATATGTGGGTGTGGCCCAATAAACAGGTGTGGTCTATCATGTGGGGGTGTGGTCTGTCGTGTGGGTGTGGCCAAACCGGTGGCATTTACGATGCGATTGGCTCGGATGGTTCCGTGTGGCGTCTGGACGTCCCATCTGCCGTCGGCGTGAGGCTGAGGCCTGTGACCGGTGCGGGATAATAGATCTGTGCGCCGTACATTTGCGTTCCCGCTGCCAGAGCCATCGTCAGAGAATACGGGTCGATGTGACCGTCACCCGGATTATAGAGACCCGCCAACACCTGACACACAGAGACAAGCAGCTTCAGCATCCACACACAGATGTCCAACACATGCATTTTCCAGAATACAAGTTGTTTTTTATCATATGAAACATTGCTGTGACTTATATTCCAAAGTAGTTCATGTATTGCAACTAATATCAGTTCAAACATGTGCCAAATGAGGGATAAAAACATGCTTTCAATAAATTTAGGCTCGGCCTTTATAGTAAATGTTGTTTACAATTAATGCCACTATAATTTATGTTTGTTTTATGCTCATATGTGTCCCTGCAGCACAGAAGCAGTCATCAGTAGCACAGGTATATTTGTAGCAATAGACAACAATACATTGTATGAGTCAGAATTATACATTTCTCTTTTATGACAAAAATCATTAGGATATTAAGATCATGTTCCATGAAGATATTTTGTACATTTCCTACCGTAGATTCCAGATTTTTCAGTAAAAATTGACCCTTATGACTGGTTTTGTGCTCCAGGGTCACATATTTTGATTCCTTTTCTGTTCTGTATACCGTTAAATGTAAAGGATTTGTTGTGGAGTGACAGAAACTAAAATGCATGTTTATCTTGTTTATGTTTGTAAACGTTACATTTTAGATACTAACACTTTTTATTGAAGTAAAAAGGGGGAAAAGGGGGGAAAAGAGAAAAAAGACAATAATTCAACATTAAAATATCATTAAAAATCATCATTAAAATACAGTACGTGTGTCAGTCTCGATGTAATCCTCGGGCGTCTGAACGTGTTGTACCTTGTCCATGTTGAGCAGAGGGAAGAGCTGCTGGATCTTCTCGGGCCGATGAGGAACTGTGGAGTGGAAGCCAGTCTGATGCTGCCAGGCTGATGGAAGCCCACGGCCTGCGACACAATCACACCACAATCACACAATCAATACACCTCACAGAGCTGCAGCAGTTCATTACAGTGAAATCCTGAGCAACTCACCTGCATTCAGTCTCTCTAGCGCTAGTGAACGTGTAATGATGTGTCTCACCTGTCCTGTCTCAGCCTCGAGCTGTTCAGAGAGTTTAATGCTGTAATAATGAATATAATAATGACATCAGCATCACGTCGTTCAGACTCATGCACACAGTAACAAAACCTCTGTCACACACCGTCAATCACCTCAGACAAGCATCTGAAGTCAAATTTCAGCCTGTTTAACCTGAAATACTCCAGTGAGACCTGAAAACAAGTCATTTTCACTGTCAGCTGTCATGCTTTTTATATTTACACTCATGCATTTGGCAGACGCTTTTATCAGAAGTGACTAAATATTACAGCTGGACAATTTATCAGTTCATGCATTCACTGAGAATCAAACCCATGCTACAGGAAGGTTTTTAAAGTCTGACAGCAGAAAACCATTGACAGAACAGCCGTCATACTGGTTAATTACTAACAGTGGCTTGAAGGTTTGGACAGACGAGGATCTGGACAGCTAACATCCCAACGAGGAGCAGACGGAGTATAGAAATCAAACACTTAATATGAGTTTGTTTATTCTAGAACACACAGAAGTCTTCAGGCTGATCCGGTTCTAGATATACAGTTCTAATCTGATTTCAACAAATGAATCCACATTCTATTGCTGACTTGCCAGAAAAGACTTTTATTTCTACAGTTTTGCTCATTCAAGCAGATAGCACTCGGACGACTGAACTGATCTGAAGAATGAAATTATTGTCTTTTTAAAGCTGCTTTACAGCTGAATTTGTCTCATATTTTATCACATCACTGATTCTGTAATTTCCTGTTTATCTCTGTGACGCTGCTTTGAAACAGTCTGTACTGTATGAGCATTTATCAAGAAGACGACTTCTGAGTGAACCCACATCTGATACAGTTACATCAATCTCCTTAAGATAAAAAACCCAGAGTAACTACTGAATGGCGTTCATCACTGAGAGGTTTACTAACTTTTGGGTGTTTTATAAATTACTACAGCAAATCTAGATTCCTGGTGGTCTCTGACCGCTGACCCCTGACCCGTGTGTGTATGTGGATCCAGCCGTGAGCTCGGACTTTTCCAGCAGCACCACGTCTTTCTGTCCGGCTTTGGCCAGATGATACACCAGACTGACCCCGACACACCCTCCGCCGAATCCTTCAGACGCTTCCTCAGAACCCCGGCCGACCCGTCTCTGAGAGCCAGAACACAACCATCAGCGGCACAGATCATCAGAACATGACCAGATATGATTACTGAATCACAGACGCTGCACAATCACACGTTTCTGCAGAATCTTTTATTTTATTTAGTAAAGTATTACATCCAATCGGCTGAATTTTTGCATGCATTCCCATAATGTTTGCAAGATCTGTCAGATATATCAGAGACACATCTCATAATTGTCAAGTATATCAGATATATCAGATTTCATGTCCTCATCCGTCAGGTATACCTCATATTTTCATAAACAAGTCTCATATGTGACAAGTCTATCACATATCATTCATATTTCTCAGTTCTGTCAGATATATCTCATAATCGTCAAGTCTATGAGATATAACTCATATTTTCTCAGATTTCTCCCCCGTCATCTGTCGCGAAGCTCCGAGCAGAGACGCGCAGTGTTTTTCTGCCTCACAAGAGCCTTAAACGCGTTTAATATTCGCGACATTGTGTGCGAGAGTGAATGTAGGTTTCTTCAGGTTTGTCTTGAGCTCGGATCGAAGTTTCCACTCAAACGCAGAAACACGCACGATCAGCGCGCCCCCGCTCGCCTCAAACACACGGAGAGTATATGAGGGAATTATGATTCATTATTATTAACCATTCAACACAGTCTACATGAGAAAACACTGAACACAGACGAAAACAGAATGATTCAGTGCTTGTAAACAAAACATTACATTTCAATACTGTTTCCTACGCACTCAGCATCTGTTATATCTGCAGTGTTGACCTGCAATAATATATCTGTGATAAACACTCTGAGTGAATCAACAAGCTGCAGCACAAACAGAGATTGCAGCAGCCCTCTGTGTGTGTGTGTGTGTGTGTGGAAGGTAAAATGTGTCAAGGCAGCAGATCACGTGATAAGTCTCTAAACTCAAACACAGCAGCGATAATCAGCTCAGACACGATCGATGATCAATAACTCGTCTAGAATCAGTCTGTGTGTAAAACATCTGCACCAGCAGCTTTTCCAAAATAACAAGGAACGCTCTCAGATTTATGACTGACGTTTTGACAAAGCTTCCTCAAGGTTATGAACAGTAATTCTTCCAGTAAAGTTTGTTCATGTTTGTCTGAAACATTTAAGTTCGTCTAACATGTTTTAAATGTTACAGTTTTGTTTCAGAATGTTCTGATTTATTGTTACTTTTGTTACTTTTGATCGTGCAGAGAACATTCAAAAGTAACATTCCCATAATGTTTGCAAACTGATGAAAATGGAATGTTTCCTTATCCTTCACATAACAAAGAAAGAAATGCTTTTAAAGCATTTAAAATAAACTGGACTTTTTGAACGATCAGAGAACATTCAGAAATAATATTTTCATAATTTAACTGACGCATTAGAAAAACGCCAACGTTCTGGCAAGGTTTTCTCAGTGTTATAAACAAATGTTCTTTCAGTTTATTCAGAATGTAAAATGTTCTGAAGATGTTATTTTCGCATTGTTAATAGAACTGAGATATTTTAGTGCATGGTTCAGCTGCTTCAGGTGTGTTTATTAGGGCTGCAGCTAAAGCACCCCTGATTTTGTTTTTTAAATGTTACTATTTGTTTCCAAATGTTCAGAAAATATTGAAAAGTAAACTTCTCATAATGTTTGCAAAATTATAAAATGGAATGTTCCCTTAACATTAGCATGGCCAAGAAAAAACATTTTCAAAATGTTTGCAAAATTAGAATATTAAGAAATAATGTTTTAATAAGCAAAACGTTCTCAGAACACATTTTGTGCACGCCTAGATAACGGTTTTGTATTTGTTGTTAGAATAGAATAACTGGTACAATGTTGCTTTAAAATATAGCAGAATAAGCGTTCAACCCCGAACTTCTAGATTTCTCTAGAGTTTTCTGCTGAATGTGTCGAAGACATCAGACGCGTTATTATCGAGCATCACTCTAATGAGACTGATACTGTAAGTCTAAGAAATGAGATCAGCTGAAAGATAAACATTAACCTATAACATTGTGAACTAGTTTAGGTTACAGGGGGCCGTTCTTACTTATACACACACACACACACACGCACACACGCCCCTCCAGCGGTGCTTTATAAGCGCTCTTCTCTTGAGGATCTCTCTCCAGTCTCACTCAGCTCTCCTGAAGATCTCCATCTGTTTCTGAATCTCCTGCTAAACATGGCACCAGTCGGATCAAAGAGGGTGAGTCTCGGATTGAAACACTTTTAGCGATTCTTCAGTCCAGTTTTTAGGTTTTTAAGCGCGTTGTTTTTACATTAAGAGCGCGAAAGCGCCGCGACGCATGCGATCCTGCTGCGGGATTATATTTATTCCATCTATTAATATATCAGCTGTGTCACACACATGAACAGAAACACTCAAGCTTGTGTTAAAGTGTGTGTTAATGCGATTATAGATGGAATAAAACGCGCCTGGAGCGCGCGCACTCGCACCCTTATCCACACTGTTGCGCACGATTACGCGTCTCCGCGGTGAATGTGTGTGTGTGTGTGTGTGTGTGTGTGTTTTGGCTTGAAATCGCGCAGTGCTAAGTGTGTGTGTGTGTGTGTGTGTGTGTGTGTGTGTGTGTGTGTGTGTGTGTGTGTGTGTTCAGGGTGTTCTGGAGCGCCTGGACGCGGGTGAGGTGGTGATTGGAGACGGAGGCTTCGTGTTCGCGCTGGAGAAGAGAGGATACGTGAAGGCCGGACCCTGGACTCCAGAGGCCGCTGCTGAGCACCCAGAGGCCGGTGAGACTCTCCGTTAATAAACGGGTCCCAGATAACGTCTAGAAAAGTTCTTTCAAAGTTATGAAAAAAATCTCTTTTAGTAATGTTAAAGGCGATTTTCTCAATATTTTGATTTTTTTGCACCCTCAGATTCCAGATTTTCAAATATTGTCCTCCTAACAAACCATACATCAATGGAAAGATTATTTATTCAGCTGATGTATAAACCTCAATTTCAAATAAATGGACCCTCATGACTGGTTTTGTGCTCCAGGGTCTCATATTCTATTGCTCGTTTGTACTTGAATGTTTTAGAACTGTTAGATTCTTGGTTCCTGTCTCAGGGAGAGTCTCTTGGGTGTCTCTCTAGTTGTATTTGGAGCAGGCTGTTTTGTAAGGAGGCGCTGTGTTTGAGCGACGCATGTGTTTCTCTCTCATCAGTGAGACAGCTGCACAGGGAATTCCTGCGGGCCGGGTCAAATGTCATGCAGACGTTCACTTTCTACGCCAGCGACGACAAAC
>CM045070.1:422014-427014 GCA_024542945.1 allo-octoploid hybrid of Carassius auratus x Cyprinus carpio
GTTTTATTGACATACACAACTGGGTATCATCCACACAAATGTGATATGGACCTTGTGAGACTCAAAAATGTAACACAGAGGGAGCATATATAAAGCAAACAAAATCGGTCCTAAAATGGAGCCCTGCGGCACCCCACCAGTAACAGAAGCAGGTGATGAATGAGACTGATCTACCTCCACAGAGAAACTCCTCGCAGTAAAATATGATTCAAACCAATCTAAGGCCGAATCACGAATAACAACATCAGTTTTTAACCTGTTTAACCCCTTAACTGTCACCGTCCCACCTGTGGGACGCTTGGCGCTCTTTTTTTTGTTGTCCTTTTTCTCTATAAAATCTTTTAGTAATCATCATAAATTATATATCATTTGAAAGCTTAGAAGCCCAAGATTCATCCTGTGAAAACCATTTTGAAATCGGACATTGCGTTATCATGGAAATGGTACTTTAAAATCTTATGGCGGTCTCCTCCCCCTTAGTGGGCAGTGTCAAGTGTCATATTACAAAATGCATTACGGTCTTTTAGAATCAAAACTTTTTATAATCTTGGCAACAAACATATCATTGGAAAGGTCTGAGTCTCAGGATTCCATATTTGGTGGTTATTTTGAGTATTGAAGTAAAATTGACAGAGAAATCTAGGGAAAAATTCATTAAACAAAATTCAAAGGAGTTTTGATGGCTCCCGGTGGCTGTTTGTGGTATGACGCCCTAAATAAAATCTCACAGGAACCTCAATTTTTTTCATATCAACTTCAAATTTGGAACATAACTTATTTAGACACAAGGCTTTAATTTTATGCCAATTTTAGGGTAAAACCTGTTATGTAAAATATTTATAATAAATAAAATAAAATAAAAATAATATAGCGCATTTTATTTACAGTACATTTAAACTTCTATAACTTTTTGATACTTTAATTTTTTGAAAAAATTCCACTTTTGCCAAAATCTGCTAATTTTCTTCTTTAAAAAGAGACCAACCTTAGGTCTATATTCCAAAGTGTTCATAAAATACAACAATTTAAGTTTGGATAGTGCACTTTAATGCCTATTTTAAAAAATGGGGGGTGACAGTTAAGGGGTTAAAAGAATACAGTGATCTTCTGTATCGAATGCCGCACTTAAATCCAACAGTAGCAAAACTGCACAATTTCCAGAATCCACAAATAATAAGTCGTTTACCCCTCTTAACAAAGCTGATTCAGTGCTGTGCTTAGATCTAAAACCAGACTGAAAAGGATCCAATATATTATTTTCATTTAAGTAAGGTTATAACTGATTTACTCCATGTTTAAAACATGATGGAACTGAACTTGTCTGTAAGAAAATGTTGATAACGGAAATAATATTTGGTGCAACTATGTCCAACACTTCCTTAAGTAGCGTAGTTGGTATAACGTCAAGAGAGCAAGTGGTCACTCTTAAACTGGACACTATGTTCAACAACTCAGAGTGTGAGATAGGACGGAAATGTGAAGCTTTAGCAGGACTCGAAGGTAAATACCAGACCTTCTGATTCATAACAATCTGAGATTTAATACAAGCAATTTTGTTTATGAAGAAGCTGCAAATCTTCTCACACAACTCTGGGCTATGACCAACACCGATCCCAGAGGGAGGATTTAATACAGGATTAATGGTAGAGAACAAAAGCTTTGGACAGTGGGAATTTTGAGAAATCAGATTGGAAAAATACTTAGACCTTTGCAAGGCAACTGCATCTTGAAATTTGACCAAAGAATTTTGCAGTACTGATAGGAAGCTTGTAATTTGTCCTTTCTCCATTTTCTTTCTGCTCTTCTACACTCCTTCTGTAGAACACAGACTTCTCTATTAATCCAAGAATGTTTTCTAGATGTTAGCTTCCTGACTTTGAGGGGGGCAATTTCATTTAAAATCCCAGTACATGATGAATTAAAACTATCGACCAAACCATCCACATCAGAATACTGTGACACCTGCTGAGAGTTCTGCAAAAACCTTTGTAAACTGTACAACAGAAGAGTTAATAACTCTAGACAGATATGTAGAAGGCCTGCTTTCAGATTTTAAAACAGCAATAGAACAATCAAATATTATCAGCAGGTGATCAGACAAACCTGCATCACGGACCTCAATGTTTGTTATAAGAGAACCTGATGAGGTAACAAGGTCCGGTGTGTGTAGGATCAGAAATAAACTGTGTAAGGTTGAAAGAGTCTAAAAGTTGAGTGAATTCTCTTACGAGTGGCTTTTGCGGACAGCACACATGTACACTGAAATCACCTAGAAGCTGAAAATTATCAGCTTTTGTGGCTAAGATCAGAGAACATTAAAAAAAAATAATGTTAAGAGATGACCAAGAAAAAACATAGCTAATAAAAAACATTTTTTCTTGTTTATATGAAAACTGAGGGAACATTCCATTTCATAATTGTGCAAACATTATGGAAACATTACTATTTAATGTTATCTGAACAATTTGAAACAAGTAGTTACATTAAAAAAAAAACAAAAATAAAAAAAAAAACATGATGAACATTCAAATAACATGTTTCAGGAATAAACGTTCTATGCCAGATGTATAAGCCTTAGCCTAAGCATTATTTAAAGACCAGAAAACATTGAACTTTTGAATGTTCTATTAACATTACTGGAAAAACATTTGCTCTTAACATTGAGAGAACATTAGGTAAAGTTCTCAGAGCGTTCCCTGTTACTACTCATGAATAGAGCATTAATAACATAATATGAGCTCTGTTAAAAATGGAAAATATGTAGAGCTGTAACTGATTACATAATCAGACTCCAAAAACAAGTACTTGTGATTAGATTAAATCACATCTTAATATACTTGTAAACAGATTACAGTTATTTTTTTATGGATTAAATGATAACATTGTTTACACAATAGGAATAAATTGTTCATAATTTATTGATTCTCCCTAATTCCTCTTTTTTAATCTTTTAAATGTTCCTCTTTAAATATCCTGCTGCTCATAAACACTCAGAAAGTCTTCAGTTTGTGGACATTCACTCAGAGATCAGTCTTTAGTCAGGTGCTACACAGCAGTTAGCTTCTGATTTACAAAAATCACTGCAGGTTTGAGAAGTGTTTCAAAATTCCATCAACTTCTGATGAACACATTCATTTTTATTTGAACTATCACACAGTTATTTTACCATGTGTTACTCTGGAAGGCGTTTGTATTCCAAACACACTTAAATGCACAAACTCACCAACCTTCTGTCATCTGATCTTCTTTTACTCTTTTAACGTATTTTTATTTGTACCCCTGAGATTTTAATATAAAGATTTGAATAATTTGTATGTTCATTGGCTCTGGTTGTGGTCACATGACATACAGGTAAAAAAAAAATATTAAGTGTTAATTTTAATTATTTTAATTAATTTTAAAATGAATTGTTTCATTTTTATGATTTAATTAATTATTAGCTTTTCATTAAACTCATAAACCCCCTGCAGTTCCTTCACAAAGCCAATTTGGGAAAACTTGACTTAATATAATGTTTAATGCACTTCATGTTGTTGATAACAACAAACTGAATATATTTTCTTACTCTTTGCATTTTTATATCAATATTTATATCAATATTTTTATATAGGAGATTATCCTATTTAGAACAATGTGAGAAATGAGAGGGTCAAAAGTAATCTCAAAGTAGTCTGATTATATCAAACCTAAACACTGCACACTTTACACTTAAATTAAACATTAAATGAACACCACATGACGATCTTAGTGATATGTAATGAGTTAAATGCAGGAAACTGCGCTCACAGGACGCGGAGGTTATCTTCTTTATCAAAAAAATAAAATAAAATAAACTGGGGGTGGATCCGGGGCTACTCAAAATTGTGACGGGGCTGTAGCGCCCCCTAGCTCCGGTGTAGCGCCGTCACTAATCTCTGTCTGAGCCACGACCCTACACACACACACACACACACACACACACACACACACACACACACACACACACACACACACACACACACACACACACACACACACACACACACACACACGTGCCTCATTAGCAACTGTTTCTATGGGCCGCTATATGTAAGCCGTCCGCTATAATGCTCAACTTTACATTGTGTGTGTGTGTGTGTGTGTGAGTGAGTGAGTGAGTGAGTTTGTGTGTGTGTGTGTGTGTGTGTGTGTATAATGTCATGGGTATGTCACAGGTATTACAAGGAGAGGGTGTCTTATGAGGACATAACCCATGTCCCCATTTTTCAAAACGCTTATAAACCATACAGAATGAGTTTTTTTTTTTTTTTTTTTTGAGAAAGTAAAAATGCACAAAGTTTCCTGTAAGGGGTAGGGCAATAGCACATACAGTTTGTACAGAATAAAAACCATTACGTCTATGGGATGAAACCACAATTCACAAAAACAAACGTGTGTGAGTGTGTGTGTGTGTGTGTGTGTCCCTGCAGCACAGAAGCAGTCATCAGTAGCACAGGTATATTTGTAGCAATAGACAACAATACATTGTATGAGTCACAATTATACATTTCTCTTTTATGACAAAAATCATTAGGATATTAAGATCATGTTCCATGAAGATATTTAGTAAATTTCCTACCATAAATATATCAAAACTTAATTTTTGATTAGTAATATGCATTGCTAAGAACTTCATTTGAACAACTTTAAAGATGATTTTCTCAATATTTAGATTTTTTTGCTCCCTCAGATTCCAGATTTTCAAATATTGTCCTCCTAACAAACCACACATCAATGGAGAGATTATTTATTCAGCTTTCAGATGATGTATAAACCTTGGTTTCAAAAAACTGACCCTTATGACTGGTTTTGTGCTGCAGGGTCTCACTCTCTCTCTCTCTCTCTCTCTCACACACACACACACACTGTATATGGACCTGACTGTATACAACAAAACGAAAACAGGTAGATAGAATAGAAAAAGACTGGAGAATGCTTGTGTTAGAGGCAGCAAGCAGTTCGAAAACAAACAGAGAGAGCAA
>CM045070.1:437014-447014 GCA_024542945.1 allo-octoploid hybrid of Carassius auratus x Cyprinus carpio
TCAGTGAGTTGAACTGAAGATCCAGATCAGTCAGATTTGTGAACGAATCTTCAGAACGCTTTATTGAAAATATATGGTTTTCATAAAGCATCATACAGCCTCAGAAGATCCTGAGAATAAAGCATTGTGTTTGAAGTTTGAGTCCAAAGAGATTTAACGACTCCTCATGTGACTCTTAGATGACAGAATCAGGTTTATAAGGACATGAGGGCGAGGAAATGATGACTGAACAATCATTTATGAGTGAACTAACATTTGAAATGCTTCATGTGTTTGAACTTCAGTTTGTTTTCTGAACATCAGTGTTCATGTGACATCATCAGATCACGTTCATATGCGCTGGGCGGTGGTGAGATCAGGATAATTAAAGCATGACGTCAGACGACTCTCTCAGGACTGTGTGTGTGTGTGTGTGTCAGATCTCTCTGGAGACGGAGCGTCTGGGTCCGCGGCGGGTGGAGTCTCTGCGCAGGGAGGATGAGGACTGGCAGAGGAAGGCTCACACTGCTGTGCTGTCCATACAGGACCTGACTGTTAAATACTTCGAGACCACGGCCCGCGCTCAGAAAGGTGAGACGCCAAACTGAGACAGACTCAATCCAGAGGAACAATGTCCTGAAGCAAAGAAGACTGCTTTCTTAATAGTTTTTTAAGAACCCTTAAATCAGAATAAATTACTTAATACCAGGCAAATATAGAACCATACTTTTTTTTCCTTTTGAATCAAACAAAAATATGTATATGTTGTGATCATTGCACATGAGCACATCATGATTTCTTTGCTGAAACTATGTATCATGCAACCCTAGCATGTATTTATGCAATTTAATAATTTATCATTTTTATATTTAATAATTTTACAATAATGACACTCCTAAATTCAGTTAAAATAAAAAAAAGTCTGAACATGAACTTGTCATTCTTGAAGTGTCAGAGATACTGTGAGGATCTTGGAGTCAAATGCTGATTTACACTTTCTCTACTTTACTCTACTGTACTCTACTCTACTCTACTTTCCTCTACTGTCCTCTACTGTCCTCTACTGTCCTCTACTCTCCTCTCCTGTCCTGACCTCTACTCTACTCTCCTGTCCTCTACTCTACTCTACTCTCCTCTACTGTCCTCTAATCTACTCTACTCTCCTCTACTGTCCTCTACTCTAATCTACTGTCCTCTACTCTACTCTCCTGTCCTCTACTCTACTCTACTCTACTCTGCTCTACTCTACACTACTCTACTCTCCTGTCCTCTACTCTACTCTTCTCTACTCTACTCTACTATACTGTCCCCAATTCTACTCTACTGTCCTCTACTCTACTGTCCTCTACTCAACTCTACTTTCCTCTACTCTACTTTTCTCTACTGTCCTCTACTCTAATCTACTCTACTCTCCTGTCCTCTACTCTACTCTCCTCTACTCTACTCTCCTCTACTGTCCTCTAATCTACTCTACTGTCCTCTACTCTACTGTCCTCTACTCAACTCTACTTTCCTCTACTCTACTTTTCTCTACTGTCCTCTACTCTAATCTACTCTACTCTCCTGTCCTCTACTCTACTCTCCTCTACTCTACTCTCCTCTACTGTCCTCTATTCTACTCTACTCTACTCTCCTCTACTGTCCTCTACTCTACTCTACTTTACTCTCCTGTCCTCTACTCTACTCTACTCTACTCTTTTACTCTACTCTACTCTACTCTCCTCTACTCTACTTTACTCTCCTGTCCTCTACTCTACTCTACTTTACTCTCCTGTCCTCTACTCTACTCTCCTCTACTGTCCTCTACTCTACTCTCCTGTCCTCTACTCTACTCTGCTGTCCTCTACTCTACTCTACTCTACTCTACTGTCCCCAATTCTACTCTACTCTCCTCTACTCAACTCTACTTTCCTCTACTGTCCTCTACTCTACTCTCCTCTACTGTCCTCTACTCTACTCAACTTTACTCTACTGTCCTCTACTCTACTATACTCTACTGTCCTCTACTCTACTCTACTCTACTCTCCTGTCCTCTACTCTACTGTCCTCTACTCTACTTTACTATACTGTCCTCTACTCTACTCTCCTGTCCTCTACTCTACTTTACTCTCCTGTCCTCTACTCTGCTCTCCTCTACTGTCCTCTACTCTACTCTGCTCTACTCTACTGTCCTCTATTCTACTCTCCTCTTCTGTCCTCTACTCTACTCTACTTTACTCTCCTGTCCTCTACTCTACTCTACTCTTTTCTCTCTTTCTTTCTCTCTCTCTCTGTCTGTCAGTGATGTACGAGCGCATGCGCACCGACCAGAGGAAGTTTGGGAAAGCTGCGTGGGGGGCAGCAGTGGAGCGCATGGAGAAACTCCAGTATGACGTTTCTAAAGAAACACTGCAGCTGATGCGTGCCAAAGAGATCTGCCTGGAACAGAGGAAACACGGACTGAGAGAAGAGGTTCATACACACACACCCCGCACACACAGATATACACACATACATATATATATATACATACACTCACATAAAGTGTGTGTGTGTGTGTCACCTGCGGTCTGTGTGTATGTGTCTGCAGATGCAGGGTCTGCAGGGGGGCGAGGAGGCTGTGGTGCGTCTGGACCAGCTGGAGGCCATGTACTACGAGCTCCAGCTGCAGCTCTACGAGATCAAGTTCGAGATCCTGAAGTACGAGGAGCTGCTGCTGACGGCGCAGCTGCAGAGTCTGCGCAGACAGATGAGCGGTGAGCGTCTGCACTCCGGACTCAAGTCAAGTCACCTGTGTTTATACAGCGCTTTTAACAGTACAGATTGTGTCCAAGCAGCTTTACAGTATCAAAATCCCACCGGTCACAATAGTGACCGTAAAAAAGGTTTTCAATGAAATATGTGCAGAATCACATGTTTAGTGCAAATCGTCACATGACCAGAGAAGTTTATTTCCTCTTTGCGCCTTGAGTAAATGCTGACTGCATCCAAAACAAAGCCTAGTAAAGTGTGTTAACATAAGGATATGACATGGATTTTTGGTACACATTATCTTTAGGGTGTCTAGTATTAATATATGAATTAACGTATATAGAGTTTTGTTGAGTGTGGTCATAGAATGAGAAACATGTTGATGGTGACAATAGTGACCGCTGGGATAACAGTGAGCTTAGGTTTACATATAAATCCAATTGCAGTTGCTGCACTAAAATAAAAGTTCAAATGTAACAAATAAGTTACAAGATTGATGTTTTAATACTGCCAGCACTGATATAAAAATTAGATTTTATATATATATATATATATATATATATATATATATATATATATATATAAAACAAAAACATTTTTCAAATACATTGATGGTTGTATTTATTCGTCTTTCATCTCAGTATTCCTGTAAATGTTGTATAAGGTTTTTTTTAATGCATAATAGTAAATTCAGTACACACATTATCACACCAAACACAATATTCTTTTTCAAAAAAAAAAATTCAAAACATAATTATTGATTAATTCAAAGGGTTACTAATGACACATCATTTGGATATTTTAATGTCTGGGGAAAATTTGGGATTAAACCGGTTAAATAGGAAAAGTAGTGTGTATTAATGCAAAACAGTAAACACTTAATTTTCAGTTAAAGGCAGTTCATCATTGAGTCAGTGATGTCATCGTCCAGCTCAGTTTAAATGGAATCTGTGCAATCAAGTTGATGATGTCACTGGATATTAAGTGTCCGAAGCCGTCAATCAGAAACTAACCCGTGACTGTGTGTGTGTGTGTGTGTGTGTGTTTGCAGAGAGGCAGGAGGAGGTGGTTTACTACGACACCTACGAGAGTCCTGACGCCATGAAGTCCACCGACGACCCCTGGACCCCTCTGACCCCCCACAGAGACGACGTGGCCAAACTCCAGCAGAGGACCAGACAGCTGGAGGCCCGCAGAGGACGCATCACCGCCAAGAAAGCCTACCTCAAACACAAGAAGGTACCAGAGCCGCAAACATCTGATCAGAATATAAACATCAGTCAGGATGTTTACATGGACAACAATATTCCGATCAAGACAATACTCTGATTAAGAATCTACCATGTAAACAGATATTTTTGATTACCTTAATCTGGCTAAAGTCATATTCGAAGAAAACACAAATTGAATTAAGACATGTGGAGTATTCCTATTTTAGTCACATTATTGAAGTGCAGTATAGACATGTACACACCTTAAATCACATTATTACTGTTGTGTAGGACTTTTGGCTGCATTTTGTGTCTGGATACACACACAGCAGTGGTCAACCATTTGACGGCAAACAAAGGATCAACACTGCCGTCGTCTGTTTGCACATATAGCATGACTAATAACTGCACTTGAAGCTTTCATAAAATTAAAAATGAAATACCCAAAACTGTAAATTATATCATAATGAAGATGAACTATGTTTATACGTGATCCTGGGTTGGACATCAGATGGCGTCTCATGGTGACGTAATGATGTGTGCCATTAATCGATCGATGTACTATAACATGTAAAACAGGAATATGAAAGGTATATTCTAAAAGTGTCTCATGTAAACACCTTAATCATAATGTTGTCTTATTCAGAGTAAGGTAAATAATCAGATTACTGATGTCTATGGAAACATAGTCAGTGTCATGTAGTGTCGACTGATATATTGTCAAGCCGATATATTTACTGATATTTGACATTTTCAAAATTATCGGCATGAGCTAATAATTTCTGTTTGGCCGATATTTGGCTTTTTCTAATAATCATCTTCTGTGTTTGGGTGATACTCTGCAATTTTTTAAATGATCAGCATCAGCTCATAATTTTTTTTCTATTTGTGCTCCACTTGTGCTAATTAATTTTTTCTGTTTGGCCGATATTTGTCTATTTTTAATCATCGACATCTCCCAATAACATTTTCCTGTTTGGCCGATATTTGGCATTTTTTTTCATTATTGGCATCGACTAACAATTTGTTTTACTGTGTTGATGATATTTGACATTTTTGAATTATTGGCAAGAGCTAATCATTTCTGTTTGGCCGATATTTGGCTTTTTGTAATTATCATCTTCTGTGTTTGGGTGATATTCTGCAGTTTTTTAAATGATCAGCACTGGCTAATATTTTTTTTTCTATTTGTGCTATATTCTGCATTATTATTATCATTATCGGTTAATTATCGGTCAATATTTGGGATTTTTGAATTATTGTCATGGGCCAGTCATTTTTTTGGTTTGCCCGATACGTCAGAAGCAGGACTTGATTTTGACAGCACTGAGAACACCAGCACCTGCCACACAATGCTCCCGTTATCTGTCTCTGTTTATCAGTTCTGACCTCTCGTTTCGTTCTCGTTCTCAGGAAATCTGCATCATCAACCACACACAGAAGCGGCAGGGCGGTCCGGACGGCATTTCCCAGCAAGCTTTGCTGCAGGTGCGAGTCTAAACAGCAGTGTAATGCTGATGATGAATCACATGTTGATCTCACATGAATCACCTGTGTCTGCAGGATGAAGAGGAGGAAGAGGAGCAGCGGCTGTCCAGAGTCAGTCAGGAGAGACAGAGGACACTGGACCGACTGCGCAGCTTCAGACAGGTCAGACACAAACTCAGAAAACACAGTCTAACACACCAGAAACACTCACATCACAGCATCACGATCATACAGAAACTCCTGGACTGAACCACATCCGTCTGATTCACTCAGTCACGTCTGCCTCTGCTTGCTGTGAATACAGTCTCTTCTACAACTATTCAGAATCATTTTCTTTTGTTGAAATAAAGCTGAAATTAAATATTAATATTAAATATTAAACTGCTTGCCTTCAAACCAAACTTATGCTTTCAAAAATTGTTTTTGTTAAGCGAAATTAAACTGAAATAAAATTTAAATAATATTAGAAAAAACTTTAGAAATGTTGCCTTGGCCACTAAGTAAAATAAAATTGTTGAAGTATTAAAATTACTAAAATAAGGAATAATGACTAAAGAAAATAACTACAATTAATGAAAATGAAGCAAAATAAAAATATAAAAACTCAAAATTGAAATGAAAAATTTAAATGAAGCTAAAATAGAATTGATTATAAATATTAGATGAAAAACCTAAACAAAAATAAGAAATGTTGCCTTGGCAACTAAACAAAATTGAAGTAACTGAAGAACTGAACTAAAAGATAAATAAATCTAAATAGAAAATATATAAAAAAAATAATAGCTAATAAAAGCTGCAAATAAATTGAAAAAGAAAAAAAACACTTGAAATAGTTTTTGTTACTTGAAATAAATCTTATTATTTTAATTTTGGTTGGCAAGACAACATTGCTAACTTTTATTTAAGTTAAATTACCAAGCTTAGTAAAATATTGAAATTACTAAAATAAAAATATCTAAATGAAGAATTCAGATGCAAAAGCCTCTAATTGCCGCCTGAAATTTTCTTCTAAATTGAGCATCTTTATCAGGCTTCTGTGTGTAGGTTCAGTCATTTCACGGCACTCAGAGGCTTTTGCATCTGAACTCTCAAATAGAGAGAGAGAAAAAACCAAAAACTGATAAAAATGACAAGGGCACATAACAATGACTAAAGTGAAACTATAAACAAGCTAGTTCAAAATATTAACAGGTAGTATAAAAGTAAAAGTAGCAAGTAGTAATACTAAGATAATACTGCTACTGCTAATTGTTTGATTCAAGCACTTCTTCAGCACATTAAAATCCTGAGCTTTGACTGGCTGTGTGCTGATTGGTCTCCGCAGCGCTACCCCGGTCAGGTGACTCTGAAGTCCACTCGTCTGCGTGTGGCGTACTCCAGGAAAAGAGCAGGCGCGAGGCCAGAGCAGACGCAGACGCAGATGCAGACGGCCAGCGTGCAGACGGACGACGCTCCGGCTCCGGCTCCGGCTCCGGCTGCGCTGGAACATTCGGCTGGAGTGCCAGAGCTGCGCCGGCCCGAGAGCTTCCTGTCCCTGCCTCCGATGGGCGGAGCCGTGGCCGAAGCCCCGCCCCCTGACGCACACGCATCACTTCCTCCGGCCAGAGAGCTGCTGCTGCTGGACTCGTCCACCTCGCCCATCTCTCCTCCTCTTCCTCCTCCTCCTCCTCCTCCTCCTCCCTCTCTGGAGGAGACGCCCGCGGACGCCAGCCCCGTTCGCTCTCCCCTCGGCCCCTTCACCGCACGCTTCTTCGACAGCAGCCAGCTGCTCAACGCCAGGAAGAAGCTGAGGAAGACGGCCTCGCTCGAGTCCAGCCAGTGGAGCAGAGGTGAGACGCACACACAGGGTTAAACACAGCTCCCACACAAGACCGGTCTCCATACAGAGCTGTGGATTTAACCAACGCATTACTAGCACTTCAGTTATTGACCAGATTACAAGCAGTGCTGTAACAATTAATCACATCAAAATAAAAGTTTATGTATGTGTGTATATTATGTAGATATAAATACACACTCATGCATATATATATATATGAAAGAAAATCTTTGTTTATATATATATATATATATATAAATCATATGAATATAAATATATACATGCAAATATTTTCAAAATATATGCTGTATGTTTGTCTCTTTATATATAAATGATAAATATGTACAGAACACACTCATATTGATTAATTCCAGCACCGCTGCGGTCAGTGTTTGCAGTGACGCTGTGTTGTGTCCTCAGCGAGCTCGCCGATGGACGAGGTTCTGGCCAGTCTGAAGCGCGGGAGCTTCCACCTGCGGAAGGCCGAGCTGCGTGTTCTGGCGCCCGATCCGGACGAGGACGACGACAACAACATCCTGGCTCAGATCCGTAAGGGAGTGCAGCTGCGTAAGGTGCGCAGACAGGAGCGCAGCTGCAGGGGAGCGATGGAGTCTGACCCGCTGACCCGCAGCATCCACGAGGCCCTGCGCCGCATCAAAGAGGCTTCGCCCGAGTCCGAGTCCGAGGACGAGACGCCAGCCTGCGCCGACTGGGAGAGCTGAAGTGTGTGTGTGTGTGTGTGTACCTCACCGCAGATCACTGATCATCAGCCCCGAGGGTTTGTTCCACTTACTCTGTTCCCCTTCATGTTCTCCTGATCTCCTGAATCACCATCTGTGTCAAAAAACATATTAAATAATAAACTCTTATTTAACTCAATGAATCTAATATAACTCAAACTCAAATTAAATGAAAAAAACTGGAACAAAATAGAAATATTACATAACAAAGCTTAAACTAAATTAAAATGATACATGTTTTCTTGGCAATTAATTGAAAAAAAAAAAGCCTGTTTCCACCACTAAATAAAATAAGGTAATTGTGACTTTTTATCTCACAACTGTGAGAAAAAAAGAAAGTCAGAATTGCAAGATATAAACTCACAATTACCTTTTTTCATTTTTTTTTTTAGTGGCGGAAACGGGCTTCCATAGAAAAACACTATTATTATTAAGTGGAAATAAATAAGTCTAAACAAATTAAATCTAAATAGTAATATATTAAAATAACAAAGAACACAAAAACAAAATTGCTAAAATTAAGCTAAAAATACTAAAATTAAATAGAAACTGGAAATATAAAATTAAAAAGTACATATATATACATTCTAGGGATGTACCGATATGATCAATATCACGACAGCACAACTGTCTGGATATAACCGTGGTCACATGACGATATAAACGATAGATCAATTATAGGATTTCAAATATATTTAAACTTCTTATTGTAACGTAAAAGGTGTTTAAAGTAGTGTTTCGTGTCATTATGCTTTGGCACAGCGTCTGTCAAACGAACTCAAACCGAAAGCTCGATGCGCTTCATCAAGTCTGTTTTTGCTGCGTGTTTGAGAGTGAAGCACACACTTGGTTCAGACGATCAGCTGGTGATCCGGTGTTTTCTGCGTCTCAGAACCGCTTCGTTCACACTGAAGGAATGCAGTCGACTCCTTTCTTTGACGTTCTGTGAGTTTAGCGCTCGTTCGAGAACACAAGACACCAGTTCTGCTTTATTTTCACAGCGTTTCACTAGATTTGTAGTTTTTTGTAAACCTGTTTTCACTGAAGCTGGAGTTTCCTTCAAGATAAAAGCTTAAAGTACAGCATCAATCTCTGACAGTAAATAAATATTACAATAAATACTGTACCGTGGACTTCATATCGCGATATTATCGTATCGTTACATCCCTAACACACACAAATATATATTATAAGAGCATTTTGCTGATGTTCTAATTACGAAAATATTATTTCATTATTATTACAGGAACGTTATGTTTTAATGTTCTCTGAAACAGTAACCTTTAAGAGGAGCGTTCCTTGAACGAGGTATAAATAATGTTTAAAAAGAGCAGAACTGAAGAAACATTCTAATAACGTTACGAGAAGAACATTACACTCATAACCTCGCCACAGCGTTAGAATAACACTCGTCCCATGATGCATTAGCAGAGACAATCATTGAAATCAGGTGTTTGATCTGAATGAACTCTACTGAACCATCCACAGGCCTGCAGTCTCAGATCACCGGTTACCCATGATGCCGTGCGCCGGTGGAATCTGACATGTTTTCAACACGTGTACTGTATTAAACTTTTGATATTATTTGTTTGAATCGTATTCATTGTTCTGTACGTTCTATGCATTTTTACGTGGTCAGTGGAAACACTACAGTCCTGAGCGACACACGTGCAATATTATATTAGGAACTGAAAACAGACCTTCTGATGTATGATAAAGCACAGACCCATCGCATGTTTGCCTACAGGACACCTGTATTTATTGAGTTCAGCTAAATATTTAAATATGTATAGCAATATCAAGAAATGTACAATGATTTTTTTGAATCTCCAGTTGGCTTTTACTCTGCTTTTCCAAACATTGTACTCCTGATAGTTATTTTGAATTTGCATTTTGCCCCTTACCTAAATAAAGTTTCAAAAGAAACCCCTCCTGTGCTCCTTTATTGTGTGGATGTTACCATCATCATCTTCATCTTCATCATCTTCAGATTGAGCTGCGCTGACTCTGTCTGACCACTGGGTGGCAGCAGC
>CM045070.1:457014-472014 GCA_024542945.1 allo-octoploid hybrid of Carassius auratus x Cyprinus carpio
CTGCTGCGAGTGTTAGTGAAAAGGAAAGAGAGTTTTCCAAATCCTCTCTGAAGGAAAGCGGAAGCGTCTTGTTTGGAAGCGAGGAGTCGGTCCTCACTCCCATATACCTTCCTGAAGGTCCTCTGAAAATCATCGACCTCAACCTGCTCGAGGAGCCCAAAGCCTTGGCGTTTCTCTACTCGGACCTGTACGCAGACGCCGTGGGAACCAGGAAGAAGCAGGACGAAGACGTCGAGAGCGTGACCTCTGAGAAATCCTTCCACAGTCAAGAGTCTGACTCCGAGGACAGAGGCTATCTGGAGAAGTTTGTGCTCAAGGTTGAGACTCTGGCTGACGCTGTTCCTGAGAAACGCCCCGAGGAACGGCACGACCCTTTCAGACTCGCCGGATACGTGATACACCACAGAGAAGAATCTGTGGAGAATCAGGCAGAAGAGCAGGAAGAGATCACGGATTTCTTTAGGAACAGTGCGTCTTCATCGCCCTGTGAACCTGTCGACTTCGAGCAGCTGGAGAAAGAGGAAAAGATCGAAGCTGTCAGGACGCCTCGGGTCACTTTCAAAGACGAAGCGCCAAAGAATAAGACAGAACAGGGGAGCGTTTGTCCATCGCTGGATGACGAGTTTTTACCAGTTGAAATAAGTGAGGATTCTCCGGCGTGGGAGGAAAACTTGCAGACGGTTGTCAGAGCTGCAGTAAAATCAACACGCACAGATTTTGGCCTAAGACGAAAACCAAAGTCAGTAAGCGAGAAAAGCTCTCCAGCACCAATCCAAGCTCAAAAAAACACGGTCAGACCCATAATTCCACTTCACAGACCCTTCCTGGATCTGAGCCCCCTGCTGCGTGTCCAGACCGAGGACGAGACTGAAACACCAGACGCTGAAGAGGAGAGAGAGCACTCAAGCTCTGCAGAGGTCAGTAATCAGGACTGTGTGATCTCCGGAGACTCTACAAGAGAGAATCCCACAAATCTGCTGCATGAAGACAGAGCTGAAGCTGCTTTGAGCAAGTCTGAGTGAGGTTTGAGCCTCGCTGATCCGTTAGAATCTGCGACCGTCCTTCAACAAAACAGAAATCTAGCAGAACATTATCAGGTGTCTGTCCAGACCAGTGTCGAGGGGAACGCATTACGAGTAACACCAGTTACGTAATCAGATTACTCTTTTAAGTAACTAGTAAAGTAATGCATTACTTTTTAATGTAGAAAGACAGAATTGACAGAAATCAGGAGTAAGTGCAGAGCGTTGTGTGTGAACATGATCTCACTGTAGTTCTAGACTAACTATGAACATGTTTACTCATCTCACCTGCACAAAAACACATTCAGTGCTCCTCAAAATCATTAAAAACTGTCGAATGCAAACTCAGAATATTATACAAACAGGCAATAATTACATGTTAAATAAGACTAATATCATTTATGTATTTTATCCCATTTTATGAACCAGTGTTTTTGCTACTGACCTTCTATGATCTAATTCAATCATACTAATAATCAAAAATGACACATTTGTGTTTGTGTTATTGCTAAATTTCTTCTCCTGTGTCATATTCTTCATGTGATTAGTTTGAGCGGCGCCCTCTACTGTACAGACCTGAATTTACACTTCCTTCAGCCTGAGCCGCATTCACTTCACTTTTGTTGTGAAAGAGTATTTACATTTGTAAAATAACTTTTTTATATTAAAAACAAATAAGCAAGCCCTGCCCAGATTTAAAAAGTAACTAAGTAACGTAATATTGTAATGCATTACTTTTTAAAGTAACTTTCCCCAACACTGCTGATAATACGCCCGAGACTCAAATGGAAAAACAGATAAATATGGTAGGCAGATCCTGTACAGATTGATTTTGATTGACAGATTGAGAAATGATTAAAAAAAAAGGGTATAATGTATAATAACCAGTGCTTAAATGGTGTACATATGGTTATAATAGTCACTTCTCTTAGTTAAACCATGTGGTGCTGCTCAGGCTTCAGCATATGTGCATGTGTACTTTATTGAAAAATAATCGGTCACAAACATTAATAAATTTTAAATTATTTACTGTTAGCTGTCTGAATGTTTCTAAATGTTTTCTTCATTAAAAACCTAAACTTAAGCATCGCCCAACAATCAAAAGCTGTACACTGCCAGGGTAAAACATGAAATCTGTTCTCTGAAGCACTCGGTGAAGATCGTGTCTTGAAGACTTAATAAATGTGCATCTTCTCTGTAATAATCACTTGAGTAAGCAATACGAGTCTTACCTTCGGTCCACAGAGAGTCTGATGCTCGAGTCCAGATCCGCTTCAGTTCGGTTCAGTATCTTCACTTCACAGAGATCCAGTCATGAATCAAGGGCATACAGTTACTCTTTTCAACAGATGCTTTTATACAAACGAAGAAAAACCATATCTAAAACTTTCCCACAAAGATTCTGCAAGTAAAAGCTTTTAAAGCTTTGAAATAAGTTTATAAGTAAGAAAAAAAGTTAAAATATGTTTTTAAGAGACCAGTAACTCTCTATAAAACTCTTATTTGCAAAAAAAAAAAAAAAAAAGTATAAAAGAAATGAATTCTTCAGTGAAGTCACTTTTGCTGATATTGGAGTTTTGTAACATTCTGTATTTGATGATTTTATAAAGATCAAAAGAATTCAAGAAGGATCCTAAGAGACATTGTTAAATTCTGTCGAAGTGAATAACAGGCTTCTTTTACACACACACACACACACACACACACACACACACACACACACACACACACACAAAGATCTTTCACCAGCAGACAAAGCACAGATACTGAAATATTACAATATCTCAAACTGTTCCCACACCAGGAGTCTGTTTAGATTCAGAAGGGAAAGATCATAATCACATACACAGCTGTTGCACTGATTTAAAACCACACCCGATGAACCGAGATCACATCATGACAATCATCACCGTCTGTGAGAAATAACGACTGGAACAGAGTGTTGGACAGCTATTATTATTATTATTATTATTATTAATCTCTCTTTACACCCAGTGTTGTGTGGACATCTTACTTCAGTACATCATGGTTTTATTGCAGTTCAGAGTCGTGTAGAAAAACAAGTGCCTCGTTAACCAGCACAAACCTGCAGGAAACGCAGATCGAAGCTCTTCTGATAAACCATCGTCATCATCGTCATCGTTCCAGGAGATAAACATCTGATCCGCTGCCAGTCGATCACGATCATGTTCGTCATGAGATTGCAAATAAAAAGTGAATATGATTTAAAATACAACATAAGAAGAATGATGAGCGCCCCAAAAGAGAATCTGTTTAATGACAGATGTGTGATTGAGTTCTCCGCCGGGACCTCCAGAGATTTCCAACCAGGAGTGTTTACAGAGACGCCGTCAAAACATCCAGACGAGAACTTCCTTCCAGACGAGAACAGAGGAGCCGGGTCTCAGGATCGATCCCGGACCCTCGAGAAGAGTCAGTCAAGCTTATGTGTCCAGCTCGCTGTCTTCAGACAAATAATCACGGTTGTTCCTTATAAAGACACGAGCAGAACGTCCTCTCTCTCACACACACACACACACACACACACACACACACACACACACACACACACACTCACTCACTCACTTGGGCACATTATCATTTACAAATAAAAACAGAGAAAAACACCTCTAGAATAAGGCAGCTCTCACTGCTGTCCATGTGCAACACAGAAACGAGCCCGACACACACACACACACACACACACACACACACACACACTCGTGAGCTCACTGTAGTGTGACGGGACACACGTGTGTTGTAGGAGAGCAGCGTAACGTCCTCCTCATGAACACACAGGTGTTTCTGTGCCGTCAGTGTCAGTGAGGAACATCACGCAGATGGACGTCCAGCGCTGGTGACCGTCACTCTTTACCTGCTGGTGTCCATCGGATCCTCCTTGAAGTTCTCACACTGCTCCATCACTTTCCTGCACACACACACACACACACACACACTGCGTCAGACCAACCCAGAACCGCTTCTCTGTTTGAAACTGAGTGATTATAGGACATGAGACACACAAAAATCAGATCTTCAGCATGATGTGATTCATGAATGACTCTTTTGAATGAACTGCTCAAACGACTCACGAATCAGTGACAAATTCATGATGGTTATGAGAACTTATTCCACTCCTTTGTGTTTTTCAGTGTAATATTGTGTATTAATGTGTACTTTGTGTCATTACCAAAACTTTAACTACAGCTACTGAATCAAGATACACAGATTTCTAAAGCTCCTAAATGATCCTCATGATCAGACTCAAGCTGTTTCATCTACTCGTGTCTTCTGTCTCTGGTTGATAGTTTAGAGTGTTTATCCGCTCAGAGCTCTTTTAGTGTAATCAGCTTCAGCTGCTGCTTCTGGTGTCAGATCTTGAGTGATTTTGATCAAGTAAAGGTCAGAATAACTGCAGTAATATCTCCAGATGAAAAAGTGTGTTTTTTATATACGGCTTTACAGGGTTAAAACGAAACATTAAAACAATATAGCTCTGATCTAGTGTGTTTGTTCAGTTTATAGTTGAGATCGGTAATTATTTCTTCCTCAAAAGATCATAAGATACATTAATGCAAGCATGAACCAGTTTAACAAACCGTGTGTGTGTGTGTGTGTGTGTGTGTGTGTGTGTGTGTTGTTACCGTGCCATGTCCTTGGTCTCCTGATGAGAGGACTCCAGCTCTAGAACTTTCTGCAGCAGAATGACGCCACCCTCCTTTATCAACAGAGGGCAGTATTTACCCGCTACAGACCAGAGAGAGAGAGAGAGAGAGAGAGAGAGAGAGAGAATGAAGCCTGTTTGAACTGAATTTAATAAGAATTAAGAATGTGTTTGTCTGTCATCATGAAGAGCTTTAGACCCCTTGCAGTGAAAAACAGACTACATACTCATCCTCACGTCGTTCCAAACTTTTATGTGTTCCTTTCCTCTGTTGAACACAAAAGAAGACTTTCTGAAGAATGTGGGTAACCAAACAGTTGACGGTAGCCATTGACTTCTATAGCACGGGGGAAAAACTGTCTACTTGCATTCTTCAAAATATCTTCTTTTGTGTTCAACAGAAGACAGAAACTCACACCAGTGTGGAAGCACACGAGGGAGAGTCAGTGATGATTTCTGGGTGTGTTTACACCTCACAGTCATTCTTATTGACTCTGATCTTAATGATACAGACAGGAGGACTTTCATACAGCGTTACACTGAGCATTAGGCATTATTTTGGGGTGAAATCTGATCTGATGAGGATGTTACTCACGGTAAACGGACACCAGGTTATAAAGTGCCCAGGTGGCCCAGTGCTGACTGACCGGAGCACAGCTCTGAGGGAGGAGACGCAGGATGGGCTCGAACGACCTGCAGACGGACGAGAGACAGAGAGAGAGAGAGAGAGAGAGAGAGAGACAGATGGACAGTCAGTGAGTCAAGTGTCTTTTAAACAAATGACATTGGTCTGATTTTAGATCTTAACTAGTTTCTCAGCCATTAGACAGGCAAACCTGTATGTCATTAAGATGATGTGATTAAAGAAATCAATGATGGTGGTAATGATGTCATTAAAATATTACTAATAATGTTAGTAATAATATTAGTAATGTTATGCTCTTTGCATTAACACAAAATGAATGTCCCCAAGGACGCTGACGTGCCTGTAGTTGATGTTGCGTCGCGAGCTGACGTCCCAGCTCTGGATGGCCGCCCACATTTTGTCCATGACATGTGACCTCTTGGGCTCCTCCATGGTCCAGACGTCCGACCCGTCGAACATGATGTGTGACAGGACTCCGCAGGCGTTATAGGACACCTCGATGCCGTCCGCTTTACTGTCCAGCAGCTCACTGCGAGCAGAGCCACGGTGTTAGACACACACACAGCAAACACTGAGCCAACGACACGCAGAGAAGCGCCTCACACCTGAACACCGTGATGAACTGCTTGGTCAGCAGCTGCGGCCTCAGCGCCTTCACTTCAGCCACGTTACCCAGCAGCCCCAGCATGTTACGGTGCAGCTCCTGCTTATCAGGAAACTCCTGCGAGAGAGCAGACATCAAGCAGATGAGGGAGCAGCAGAGATTCTGCTGACAGTCAGTCATAATTCAGGCTGCGTTTGGGACAGCCGTATACAATATATCCACTGAAACTGTGATGAACGGACCTTCAGACAATCCAGGAAGAGATTCATGCCGTTACACTCCAGGAACATCTGACAGTTATCAGGAGTCTCGTCTGTGATGTTCCAGAGCGCGCTCCACGAGAACTCCATCACCTGATCACACTGAACACACACACACACACCAGTGTTAACTAAACTAAACACACACCAGCATTAAATAAACTAAGCACACACACACACACCAGCGTAAACTCTGACTAAAACCAGAAAAACTGATTCCCATTAGCAGAATCACATAAAATAAAAAAAAACATTCATTACTTCAAAAAAATAATAGGTAACATAAAATACATAAAAAAAACAAAAATGTTTTCATGACTTGTAATAAAAACTAACAAATTAAATATAAAAAATGTAAACATTTTAATTACTTTAAATTAAATTTCCTGAAATTAAATTTACAATAATTTCACAAAAAGTACATCCAAGGAAACAAGTTGAAGTGCAAATTAACTGAACAAACAAAACAGTGATGAGTCTGATGCACCAATGAATCAGTGATGAGTCTGTTTCACTAATGAATCAGTGATGAGTCTGTTTCACTAATGAATCAGTGATGAGTCTGATTCTCTAATGAATCAGTGATGAGTCTGTTTCACTAATGAATCAGTGATGAGTCTGATTCTCTAATGAATCAGTGATGAGTCTGTTTCACTAATGAATCAGTGATGAGTCTGATTCTCTAATGAATCAGTGATGAGTCTGTTTCACTAATGAATCAGTGATGAGTCTGATTCTCTAATGAATCAGTGATGAGTCTGATGCACCAATGAATCAGTGATGAGTCTGATTCATGATGAGAAATGAGTGTTTCAGGTTTAAATCAGTGATGAGTCTGTTTCACTAATGAATCAGTGATGAGTCTGTTTCACTAATGAATCAGTGATGAGTCTGTTTCACTAATGAATCAGTGATGAGTCTGTTTCACTAATGAATCAGTGATGAGTCTGTTTCACTAATGAATCAGTGATGAGTCTGTTTCACTAATGAATCAGTGATGAGTCTGTTTCACTAATGAATCAGCGATGAGTCTGTTTCACTAATGAATCAGCGATGAGTCTGATTCACTAATGAATCAGCGATGAGTCTGATTCTCTAATGAATCAGCGATGAGTCTGTTTCACTAATGAATCAGTGATGAGTCTGTTTCACTAATGAATCAGTGATGAGTCTGTTTCACTAATGAATCAGTGATGAGTCTGTTTCACTAATGAATCAGTGATGAGTCTGATGCACCAATGAATCAGTGAAGAGTCTGATTCACTAATGAATCAGTGATGAGTCTGTTTCACTAATGAATCAGTGATGAGTCTGTTTCACTAATGAATCAGTGATGAGTCTGATGCACCAATGAATCAGTGATGAGTCTGTTTCACTAATGAATCAGTGATGAGTCTGTTTCACTAATGAATCAGTGATGAGTCCGATTCACTAATGAATTAGTGATGAGTCCGATTCACTAATGAATCAGTGATGAGTCCGATTCACTAATGAATCAGTGATGAGTCCGATTCACTTATGAATCAGTGATGAGTCCGATTCATGATGAGTGTTTCAGGATTAAATCAAAGATGAGTCTGTTTCGGTAATGACTCACCATTCTGTCCTGCAGCTTCTTCTGGATCAGATTCAGCATTGTCTGTGACAAAGAACCATTCAAACCATTAGATGGACACAGATGCTATGCTTGACATGCTAACAGTCTAATGCTATTCCCCTTTTGAAAGCATTCATGAGAAATGCACTGATGGTATTAGATATATGAACACAGATATAGAACTCATCAAACACAGTAAACTGAAGCTTAAACACCTCACTGGTCCAGTGTTGAGAATAAAAGCCTCAATTAAACGTTCATCATATAAAGCAAATATCTCTCCTCAGAAGACTTGGATTAAACTACTGGATTCATATGGATTGCTTTTATGATGTTAGAAGCTTTTTTTGGTAGCTCTAAAATCTTAACTATCAAGACTTTCAATCTATGGACAAAAATGATGAGTGAATATACAGAATGATCATTTTTGAGTGAAGCCTCGCTTCATTAATGCAGCACATTACAGATTACTAGGGCTGTAACGGTACATGTTTTTGTACTTAAAATGTTCAGTACGGGTCTTTCAGTTCAGTCTGCACATCTACCGAACAAGTCATTAAATTTTTGCAGGAAATTCCTAGAATAAATGCTGTTTTGGCTCTCTTTGATGAGGTGTGACAGCTCGCTGTGTAAATGCTTCAGTTCTAACAACAACAGCAAATAGAAATTGTAGCCTGTAATTTAGAAGTTAATTTAAAAATTGCATTGAGTGCAACTTACATGTTTGTTACGAGTTTTTAATTTGAATGTTGATTATTACAGTTCAAAATAAATAGTAATTTAATTTAAGTCTGGGCTCTGTTGTTGATTGTAATCTTATGGTAATGTAAAAGGGCTCCCTGTAGTTTAGAGAAGATGAGGTGGATTTTTAGACCTATACATTTTTTGGATTTAAAGAAATTTTTAATTATAATTGAATTTATTTAAAGAAAGAGCAATTTGTTCAGAAAAACATTAATAAAAAAAAAAAAAAGGAATTTGTGTTTAGTATTTTTTCCTCATGCTTTACTGAAACCATACCGAACCGTGACGTCAAAACCAAGTTAAGTACCGAACCGTCATGTCTGTGTACCATTACACCGCTACAGATCACTGTCCAGAACCAGAGCGAACATCTAAACTTCACAGAAACACAGAGCTCTGTGAGCAGCACAGCACCTTGACGAATCCCATCTTGCCGACGGCTTCTTTGTGGTCGTTGTCGACCTGACAGACGAGTGCGTTACACAGATGGACAGCGATGCGCTGGATGGAGTCGTCCTGACGCGCCGGCTCCAGGATCTTCAGCAGCAGCAGATTGACTCTGTGATACTGGAACTCCAGCTCCTCAGGAATACTGAAGTTACAGAGCGTCAGACAGCAGTTCCTCTGGACCTGCACACACACACACACACACACACACACACACAGAGTCTGAGTGACATGCATTTATCATGCAGTGCTGCCTCAGATCACAGACGTTTGAAACATCCTTCATGCATCTGCAGCGTGGGTTCTGTCTGAGCGAGTGTGTGTGTGTGTGTGTGAGTGTCAGTGTGTGTGTGTGTGTGTGTGTGTGTGTGTGTGTGTGTGAGTGTGTGTGTGTGTGTGTGTGTGAGAGAGAGAGTGAGAGTGTGTGTGTGTGTGTGTGTGTGCGTGTGTGTGAGAGAGTGAGAGAGAGTGAGAGTGTGTGTGTGTGTGTGTGTGTGTGTGTGTGTGTGTGAGTGTGAGTGTGTGTGTGTGTGTGTGTGTGTGTGTGTGAGAGAGAGAGTGAGAGAGAGTGAGAGTGAGAGTGTGTGTGTGTGTGTGTGTGTGTGAGTGTGAGTGTGAGTGTGTGTGTGTGTGTGTGTGTGTGCGTGAGAGAGAGAGTGAGAGAGAGTGAGAGTGAGAGTGTGTGTGTGTGTGTGTGTGTGTGAGAGAGAGAGTGAGAGAGAGTGTGAGTGTGAGTGTGTGTGTGTGTGTGTGTGTGTGTGTGTGTGTGTGAGAGAGAGAGAGTGAGAGAGAGTGAGAGTGAGAGTGTGTGTGTGTGTGTGTGTGTGTGCGCTGAACTCACCGTCACCTCCTGGTACTGCTCCATGCCGTTGAGCACCACCTGTATGACCTGTCTGCGCAGACGCACGCTCTGGTCGCTGCGGTACTCGGTGTTGGTGAGGTAAAACAGAGCGGCGCTGCCCGTCACCTGAATGCTCTTGTCATATTTATGAGTCTTCAGTGCTGTGATCACCAGCTGCAAACACACACCAGACACACGTGTTACATGCGTGTGCGCTGGGACACCGCAGTCAGAGATCACATGAACGCACTGCACTGGATATTATGGATTTAACTGCACTGGCACTAGAGGTGTGTGATACATCATCTGCGATAATATTGTAATTGTTGTTTGTGTGATTTGGCATTATTGAGTATTTTGCAAAAACCAAATAAAACACCCCTACAGAGTGCACTCTTACATTGTGTTCTTTCTAATAAACTTGTGTTCAGTCTAATAAAATGCATTTAGAATGATCACAAAATTCAAGATATGGGGACAGAAAATGTATATATTTATATCATTTCATATAGTTAATCAACATGACACAAAGAGTGCTGTTTTTTTCTCCAAAATTACCATGATTACAAATGTAATATTGATTTTTACAACAGATCAAAAAACAAGAAGAGACTTACGTTTTAGATGCTAAATGAGCAACATGACTGTGATTCATTCCTGAATGAATCAACCGTTTAAATGACTCGGTTCAGTCGCAATGATTCACTTATTAACAGTGACTTGCTGCCACCTACTGGCGGTTTTAATTTCACATTTCAAGTATCTTTTGATTTTTCAAATAATTTCAAATTATAGTTTTTAACATTTAATGTTTAATATCAAAACATTTTTTATGCATTCATGTCCTGCACTAAACAGTGTGTAAATGCATGTAAATATCACTTCAGATGCAGCTTCTGTGTTTCCTCTGCATTGTAAAAATGAATTAATGAATCAAAACACTTTCAAACAATATCTAGGGCATGTTGTAGTCCAGATTAAAATGAAAAAAAAAAAAAAAAAAATAAAACAAATTGAAATGAAATAGCCTATTAGGTCTATAATATTTAAGTATTTGGCACTGTGATGAAATTAAATCTATTTTAGAAAGTAGCACAGCTGCTTTATTTATGGAGTTTCCATAGTAAGTAATTTTCTGCAGTTTAGCGCCATCTGCTGTCAGAGAGTGAATGTGCTCCTCATGCTGCTTGTTTACATCAGAGCAGCACATGAGTCTTTCAAGCAGCATACAGCCGTGTTGTGCATTTTGAGCAGTTGATGGGAAAAGTATTCTCAAAGTGCATCCCAAATTCTGAATAATTTGTAATGTATAATTATTCACGGTATTTAGAAGTGCCCGCGATAACAATATCGTGCATATTCATAACCGTAATATATCGCATTACCGAATACCAGCACATGTCTAGTGTGCTAGATGTGTGTATATGTGTGTGTGTGTGTGTGTGTGTGTGTGTGTGTGTGTGTGTGTGTGTGTGTGTGTGTGTGTGACCTGCAGTGCTCGCAGCAGCTGGCTGCAGTGCTGAATCCGGGCGATGTCGAACAGCTGGTTAATGGCTCGGTGGGCCAGCTCCGGTCGCTGTTCTGTGTACGCCTCGATAGCGTTCAGGATCTGATCCTCGTTCTTGGAGCCAGTGACCTACACACACACACACACACACACACACACACACAGCCAATACAATCAGAGCACTGGAGCGATAGAAGAAGAGATGCTGTGTGTGATAGTGTGTGTGTGTGTGTGTGTGTGTGTGTAGTACCTTATACGCGGGGATGTGTGTGACGCTGCAGAGCGTTGTGTTGTACAGTCCTAAGAACTGCAGCGGTCTCTTCAGCTCCTGAAACGGGTAAATGCTGCTCTTACACGGCTCGATGCTGCAAAACACACAAACACACACACACTCAGACAAACACAGAGGGAGCGGCGTGTGATGGGTGTGTGTGTGTGTGTGTCCTCACCTCGGCCGGCCCACAGCGTCCTCAAACGCCGGCACCGTGCAGTTATCCAGCATGATGTGTCCAGAGATGTCCAGAGACACCAGATGGACCAAACTCTGAACGATACTGCTCAAGATCTTCCTCGTCATCTTGAATTTAGACGTTCTCTGATTCTCTCGGGAGATATCCAGGTGTCTGCAGACAGAACAGACGACACAGATCACTGCTCTGCTCCACATACACCACCAGTCTTCTGCTCAAGCATGCATTTATTTGATCAAAAATACAACAAACAGTAATCTTGTGAAATATTAAAGCAATTTAAACCAGCTGTTTTCTATGTGAATATGTGTTGAAATGTAAAAAGCTGTATTTTCAGCATCATTACTCCAGTCTTCAGTGTCACGTGATCCTTCAAAAATTAGGACGCGTTAAAATTGTGAAAAAAGTGACAGTAAAGACATTTATAATGTTACAAAAGATTTCCAGTTTTTAAAAAATGCTGTTCTTTTGAACTTTCTGTTCATCTGAGAATCCTGAAAAATAAAATGTATCACAGTTTCCACAAAAATATTGTGCAGCACAACTGTGTTCAACATTGATAATAATCAGAAATATTTCTCGAGCAGTAAATCATCATATTAGAATGATTTCTGAAGATCATGTGACACTGAAGACTGGAGTAATGATGCTGAAAATACAGCTGCACATCACAGAAATACATTACACTTTAACAGAGATTCACACAGAAAACAGCTGTTTTAAATCATAATAATATTTCACAGTTGTTGCTGTATTTTTGATCAAATAAATGGTGAGCAGAAGAGACTTCTTTCTTTCTTTAATCACTGTATTTATTGCAGTCTTTAAGCGCTGGTGTGAAGGTGACCTCAGTCTGCTCATCTGCAGCAGCGTGTGCATCAGCTCCTCCGTCAGCTCCACGTTATACAGCACCAGCGACGCCAGTCTCTCCTTCCACTGCGTGAGGAAGGCCGGCCGGGGCAGATGGACAGCAGACAGGTCCAGCGAGGTCAGAGCGGGCAGCGGCCGCAGCAGCGTCTCCACGTCCAGCTCCGCCGGCAGGCCGCCCAGGTTCAGCAGACGCAGACGGTTAAAGCCCTGGGGTCGTGAGGGTGAGGACATTTTCACACCGGTCAATCGCTGGAGTTTCCCTCCTTTCCCCACTTCCCTTCGCTTTTAAACAGCTTGTAAAATGTGCGTTTTACTTTTAAATTAACTGCAATTCAGCGTCAATTGCTTGAATTCAATTCAACTCTCTTAGCCTGTGTGTAATCACAGAACATTTATCAACAATACGAATACAAATACACCATGCTATATGCCTAATATAAAATTACAAATAACTTAAATGGGTTTACAAAACTGAAAATCAGCAAACACCATGTAACCAAAAAAATAAGAAACGTAGAATGTTAATAGCAAATGAATAAGAACGCTTGGAGGCACGGCATACACCTTGAAGAACACGAGTTACAGGTCTGCAAACTCTGGAGAAAAAAAGCTTTAAAAGTGCTCTTTCTCCAGTTCTGAACGCTCACCACTGGCACATAGTGCAACAAAGACAGCTAGACTCAACAGATTCTACTAACAGATCTACTGATCTCTGTGTGAAAATAATATTATGATGCTGCCGTCTTTCTGAAGTCATTTTTACCCCCCGGTAATTTGGCTCTGAATCTCAGGTGAAAATTGCCATTTTGACCACACTCTACAAATTAGAGTATTACTCAGTAAATATTCATCCACAACATTTAATATTTAGGTTTTCATCACTATACATGTTTATCTTTCTTCAGAATAAATATTAGCATAATCTCTGATTCGAGCCGGGGACCTGTGGTTGAGTTCACACAGAAAGACTCAGTAGTAAAACTGAACAGTCCTCCTCTGGATGGTGCAGTGATCCCAGACACGCCGGTGTTTGGCTTTACATCATATTTGGGTGTTTCATGTGATGTTTTTATTTGTGCGACTGACACCTAGAGCGAGTGATGCGGTGCTCATATTCACTTGTGTTTGGTGTGAACACAGACTGTGGAGTCAGTCTACCTGGAAGCTGAAGTCCAGGTCCACGGTGCGCTGCTGCAGACGCTCCTCCTCGTCCTCATCCTCGTCCTGGTCCTCGCCGGCCGCCAGCGGAGCGCCGCTCTTCCTGAAGAAGATGCTGGAGCAGCCGAACAGACTGAGCGAGCGCAGCGAGTGTCTGAAGCTGCAGAGCGTCCGCAGGCCGCGCGCCGTCACATGGCTGCAGCAGCTCAGGTGAAGCTCCATCAGATCCTGCAAACAGAACACACACGTCACCTTTGAAACTGTCCAAATGAAGTTCTTAGCAATGCATATTACTAATCAAAAATTAAGTTTTGATATATTTATGGTAGGAAACTTACTAAATATCTTCATGAACATGATATTAATATCCTAATGATTTTTTTCATAAAAGAGAAATGTATAATTGTGACTCATACAATGTATTGTTGTGTATTGCTACAAATATACCTGTGCTACTGATGACTGCTTCTGTGTGATTACTTCTGTCTACATCACTATGTATTTCTGTTCATTGCTTTGTGTTGTTATAATGAAGGAAAATAATTAAATAGATTTCTCCTAATGCTTTTCATGCTTTGATTATTCTGAACTAGAACTGTACTGTACTTCACGTCTGTATTTAAATGTTCTAGACGACACGGCTGTTTGGGTGGAAAAACACAAGTTTAGCCATTTCAGAGTACATATATGATATTATATTTATATTATTTCTGAATGAAAAGATTTCAGTTCAGTATTACCACACAAGAGCTAAAGTGAAAGCTTGCGGTCAGCTGATCATCGGCCGTCTGTCTTACAATCATAAAGACAGAACAAACACTGAAAGTGAAAGTATTTAGACTCACCTGCTCTGATGCACACAAGAAATGCATTTAAAGTTGGCATGAACTGAAATCTTACACTACCTACTTTCTAAACGTGTTTTATAGATCTTGTAGTGATCATTTCATCTGTGTTTAATCAAAAGGTCATCACTGGACACATGTTATGATCATTAAGCTCACGCTAATCTGCACACACTTTTGAGAGCCACGCCCACATCCTCAACATCCAATCAGCTTACATGTATTTGGATTTATTGTTTTTCTGTCACACTCTGATGTTTGTCACAATGCAGAAGAACAGATCTGACCAGTTTTGCCAGCTTAGCGACTTTGTGGCTAGACACCC
>CM045070.1:477014-482014 GCA_024542945.1 allo-octoploid hybrid of Carassius auratus x Cyprinus carpio
TTATTGTATTCTTCTAATATGTGAAGCATGTAACCTGTAGGCTTCTCACTGTGCATAATGTTATTTTGGTCATGAAAAGTGAATATTAATAAAAGAAATCAAGCCACAATGTCTCACTTTTTTAGAGATTTTTTATTCAAAAATATTAATTTCTCTGCTGTGGAAGGACTTAGCCTACTTCTTTTTACAGATAATTTCTCCAGCCTTTGATAACATCCTCTCACAAGGGACGCTTGTTGCTAGCATGCAAACATATTTTTTAGCAAGGACATACAACTGAGGAAAGATTACTGCTCTCTCTTTCCAGTAAATGAGGGGCGCATGAGTTCTGGGCAAAAATGCATCATGGAGGTATTGTTTCGCTTCCACTGTGGCATCAGCTGTAGCATTGTGTATCATCTGGGTTTCATGGATACGATTATCAAAAAGTTCCTGTAAACCGTCCTATGTTTCTACTGGTGTTGATGATGATGATGATGATGAAAACAGTAATTAGTAACAAATCCTACACTGACGGGATATATGAAGTATATATTATATGAATCAGATTACATAACCTAACATAGACTGAACCTGCTCACCAGGAGTTGTGTTTGAACACATCAGCGAAGCACACTCCAGTGTTAATCTATTACTATTACACTATTAATCTAGCTATGTATCTATCTATTAATCTATATGTCTATATATATTTCTATCTATGCATCTAGTAATGTGTCACTATATGTATATTCTGTCTGTCTCTAGCCTATCAGTCAATGTGTAAATTTAAATGTAAGCCTAAATATAACTAAACAAATCGCACTATAAATGTCACTCTATCACCAAATATCAGCTATCTCAGAATCAAACTCCTCTCACAAAAACCCACGAGGTCAAGATGCGTTGACTTCACTTTTATACAGATGTGTGATTGTGTGGTCTGTACCCGACCGTGTCAGTCAAACGCTGATTCGGCGGACCATGCCACCTGTCGAAACACTTGTGAAACACTTCAAGGCTTCATTTAGCCATAGTCACGTGACATGGGTGTTTCCCCCTTTGAGCTTCTTTATGGACGTCAGCCCCAGGGGGTTTTAGATGTCCTAAAAGAAACTTGGGAGGATAGACCTTCTCAAAGTAAAAATGAAATTCAATCTCTCTCTCTCTCTCTCTCACACACACACACACTGACACTTCCTCTCTCTCTCACACACACACACACTGACACTTCCTCTCTCTCTCACACACACACACACACACACACGCAGCAGATGGACTCCAGAAACACTCCAGAACTTTGGTCTTAAATACTATAAATACAGAACAGAGGAAGAGACTGGTCACGTGATGGACTTTATACGGCTGTATTTATATTAGAGATTGTTTACTGTCTCTTTTTCTCCATTCTGTCACTGATGGAGTTTTGGTTCCTCTGGCTTGCTTAGTTGGGGACACTTCATTTACAGCGATATCATCGACTTGATTGCAAAGATGCTATTTAAACTGAACTGAGATCACATCACTGAATTCAATGATGAACTGCCTTTAACTGTCATTTTGCATTAATAATCAGCATTAATTACTCTTCATGCGTTTCTTCACACTAATAACGGAGCGCCCGTGTTTCTCTGGGAAACATCTGATCAAGCGGTGACTCGTTAAATCATTAATGTTTTATAAATCTGTTGATAATAATACTTATAAAGCCAGGGAGCAACTGTTGTGTGTCTCCTAACAAAGCTCAGTATTATATGTGTTTGAAGCAGCTCTGCAGACCGTTCTGTGTATGATATCAGAGTACAGCGAGAGCACATACAGAGCATTTCTGGAGGTTTGTTTTGATGTCAAAAGAATCTTGCTGTGTTGCTTTTTGGTTAAAGCAGTGTTTCTGTTGTAAAGTTATACAGCTCCAGTTGTGTTGCTGAGTTTTAAAGCATGTTCATCTTATCTACAACACTCTGTTCAAATGTGGCTCTTTATCTCAATGGTACTATAAGCTAGTCAGTGTTTTCAGTAGAGTAATGCATTGTTAGGTGCTTCAGAGGCATTACTTGCAATACCAAATGCCTCTGAAGCAACTAACAATACATTACTCTACTGCTTCAAACACATCTAATACTGAGTTTTGTTAGGAGACACACAACAGTTGCTCTGTGGCTTTTTAAGTATTATTTTTGTTTACACTATTTTGCAAAATCAGACAATATTGTGTATAATATACATCACAATGTTAACATATTAAATGATTGTAAATAAATATCACATTTGCAACTGGTCAGTTTTCAAACAATGCTGGTAAATCAGTGATTGTAGCCCTACAATAGAGATTACTGATGCTGTCTGAAAAAGAAAATCACCCTCGGACTTTTAAAGTTGCTACACACATAGTGATGACTTTCTGCTTCGAGGACCTTGATAGAAATGTAATATCATAAGTTTCCAGAAAGAATAATAGCCTACTCAAGTAATGTACAGATACATAAAAAGTGTAAATGTACTTTACTGTCTTCCTTTGGTTACTACATTACAGCTGTTTGAAACCCTCGCATACTGTTCTGAAGCAGTAGCCTACGTAGTATGCACTGTGCAGTACGCAGCACACTAGTATTCAGTCAGCATCTCTCTGTTTCCATGGAAACTCCTCCAGCAGCGAGGCCTGCATCAGCATCACCTGATCATGCCTGGCATTAATGCAGATTAAACACAGCCGTGTGTGAGACATGAAGAGCGTCTGATCGCAGTGTGTGTGTAGTGTGTCATCTAAAGCGAGCACACGCCCTCCGCTCCCGAGAGCGCGCTCCCGTGCGCGTTCCCGCCGCAGACCCACAAACCCACATCAGATCTGGGTCTGTGTCAAGGACGCGGGCGTGTGCGCGCTTCAGAGCCGATGCGGATTCGGCGAGCGCTGATCGAAACAGACACACGAACCGTGACGGAACCGATCCGGACCTGATGATCAGAATCAAACCCCGAGATCAGATCGATACATGACGGATAAACAGATCTGCGGTCAAATATGGACGTGATGTGAAATCAGGGATCTTCAGCAGCGCCTGTCTCCATTTTGAATCTGATTTAATATCAGGATTTTATTCGTGATGATGGATTCATTCCCCGTCTCCTGATCTATTCCTCTCAGTCACAGGTTATGGTGGTTTGTATAAACCGGATCGTCGATCCCTGAAGCCGGATTGATCCGATCTGATCGTGTCTCGGATTATAATCAAAGAAGGGCTCGAAGTGATTCCAGCAGATTCGGTTCAGAGATGGAGGAATCGGATCAGTGAATATGTGCCCCTCGTGAGAGAGGGGCGCTTCATCTGCCCTGAACCCGGTGAAGATGATGATGATGAAGACGAGCTGATGAGGATGATGATGCTGGAGACACAGGTATCTCACAAACAGATCCTGACTGTGTTTCCATATGTGTTCATATGAGTATTCAGCTTCATTTGAGTCTTTTCATTTGTTTGTCTCAGCTTCTGGCAGCTTTTACAATTATGTATCAACATGCAGATAAAGACAGAAACAGGAATACTCGGAATGTTGCTCCTTCTCATGTGATATTAAAGCGATAGTTCACCCAAATCTGAAGGTTCTCTCGTCATGTTGTTCCAAACCCGTACGAGTTTCTTTCTTCTGTTGAACTACGAGATATTGTGAAGAATGTTGGTAACCAAGCAGTTGACGGTAGCCATTGACTCGCATAGGATTTATTTACATGCTATGGAAGTCAATGGGTGCCGTCAAAGAACCTTGAGGGAGAGTGAATGATGACAGGATTTTCAGGTGGAGATCACACTGTGTTCAGATTGATTTCATGGATTTGTTCAAATCATGAATCCGTCATTCATAAAACCTTCATGAATACATGAGAGGAAGCTGGATTCACAGATCTGATTAAAACCTCTGCATATGTTCCAAGCATTCATAAATAGGCAAGTTACAGTGCATTAAAAAAGAAAACACAATATGCAGCTTTAGTCTTTTTTGTTAATCAATAAAATGTTTCAAAATTAATTAGTTCTGTTACATATTATTGTGGTAAATTGAGTTATCCGTTTTGTCAGTTTGCTTAAAAGAACACATACAGATTCTTTATGAACCATTGTGTGTGTGTGTGTGTGTGTGTGTGTGTGTGTGTGTGAGAGAGTGAGTGTGTGTGTGTGTGTGTGTGTGAGTGAGTGTCTGTGTGTGTGTGTGTGTGTGTGTGAGAGAGTGAGTGTGTGTGTGTGTGTGTGTGTGTGTGTGTGTGAGTGAGTGTCTGTGTGTGCGTGCGTGCGTGTGTGTGTGTGTGTGTGTTTGTGTGAGAGAGTGTGTGAGTGTGTGTGTGTGTGTGTGTGTGTGTGTGTGTGTTTCTCTGGCCAGGTTGAGGTTGTGTGAACATTGATTATCTGAGAAAGTCTCTTCGTGTGTAATAAGAAACAACAACATGGTAATGGTTTTCTCCTCCCGCTGATGTGCTCCTGTCGTCTGCTGTGGGTTCAGAATCACTGTGTTTGTGTCAGTCACTGAAATCTGACACAGGAAGTGTGTGACCCCTCAGGGACTGTGTGTGTGTGTGTGTGTGTGTGTGTGTGTGACACCACAGCTGTGCACTACGTGTGTGTGTGTAAGTGAGTGTATGAGTGTGTGTGTGTGTGTGTGTGTGTGTGTGTGTGTGTGTGTGTGTGTTCATACTAGAGGTCGACTGATTGTACTGATGCTGATTAATCAACCAGTAGTTTTTATAACAGATACTGAACAAAAACTAAAATAGTGCTCTACTATTTTTAAAAACAGTACTGAACCATACTTTGTAAATGAATAAAAAAATTAATATTAAATATTATATTGATCATTAAAGTTATAGTTTCATTAACTAATGTTAACAGAAGCAACTTTAAAATGTAAAAATGTGTCAGTAGTAAATGTTGAAGTTAACACTCTAACAAGGAACAATACTTCTACAGCTTTCATTAATCTTGGACTCTTTATTATGAAGTGTTACCATTTCATCTCAACAGTCATGAGCATCT
>CM045070.1:487014-489514 GCA_024542945.1 allo-octoploid hybrid of Carassius auratus x Cyprinus carpio
CTGGTTTGTTGAGTTGACTAGCTGGTGAGGAACTGGTTAGTTGAGTTGACTAGCTGGTGATGAACTGGTTAGTTGTCTTGACTAGCTGGTGATGAACTGGTTAGTTGAGTTGACTAACTGGTGAGGAACTGGTTAGTTGTGTTGACTAGCTGGTGATGAACTGGTTAGTTGTCTTGACTAGCTGGTGATGAACTGGTTAGTTGAGTTGACTAGCTGGTGAGGAACTGGTTAGTTGTGTTGACTAGCTGGTGATGAACTGGTTAGTTGTCTTGACTAGCTGGTGATGAACTGGTTAGTTGTCTTGACTAGCTGGTGATGAACTGGTTAGTTGTCTTGACTAGCTGGTGATGAACTGGTTAGTTGTGTTGACTAGCTGGTGATGAACTGGTTAGTTGTCTTGACTAGCTGGTGATGAACTGGTTAGTTGAGTTGACTAGCTGGTGAGGAACTGGTTAGTTGAGTTGACTAGCTGGTGATGAACTGGTTAGTTGTCTTGACTAGCTGGTGATGAACTGGTTAGTTGTCTTGACTAGCTGGTGATGAACTGGTTAGTTGTCTTGACTAGCTGGTGATGAACTGGTTAGTTGAGTTGACTAGCTGGTGAGGAACTGGTTAGTTGTCTTGACTAGCTGGTGAGGAACTGGTTAGTTGTCTTGACTAGCTGGTGATGAACTGGTTAGTTGTCTTGACTAGCTGGTGATGAACTGGTTAGTTGTGGAGCTCTGCAGTGGTTTTTAGAGATGAAGACACACAGAGACAGTGATTGTGTGACTTGTTTTCTGTGAGTCTTTGTGTTTCAGTTATTGATCTGTGAATCACTGAAGCTTCCTGAAACACGACACACCTCATGCCTGTCTCTCTCTCTCTCTGTGTCTCTATGTCTCTCTCTCAGTTTCAATTCAGTTTCAGTTCAGTTCAGATGAGCTTTATTGGCATGACTGTGTAACATATCACAAGGTTCATAAAGTACTTAAACATACCGATAAATAAAAAAGGGGGAAATCTCTCTCTCTGTCTCTCTGTCTCTTTCTGTGTCTCTCAGACGCTTTTATCCGGAGTGTTTTTCTGACTCTGATAGGTTCAGTTCTCCTAAGGTAAGCCGAGGTTAAACGAGTCGCGGCTGTAGATCGTCCAGCGTTAGAGACGAGGGGCTCGGGTTTATTGATCTGAATAATAACAGCTCTTATGAATCAGAAGCTGAGACAGACAGAGTTTAAACTGCTTTCGACCTGAAAACAAACCTGCAGCTGCGTACTGATTCTATGTCTGAGAACAGTGTGATGTGACACGAGCCCCGAGCTGCTTCATATCAGTGTTACTGTTTTAGAACATCAAGATAATTCATCAACAGGTGAATCATCAGCCCGTCTGTTTGAGAACTAGTGGAATAATGAGAAAACTCACTGACACTGGTCTGTGTGTGTGTGTGTGTGTGTGTGTGTGTGTGTGCAGAATGCGAGTCAGGAGATCGGCGAGGAGGTGGAGGACGGCGCTGTGTTCAGCATCACGCTGAGGAAGGTCCAGATGTACCAGTCGTCCAGTAAGAATCAGCGCTGGCTGGGTGTGGACTCGGACTCGGGCCTCAGTCTGTACGAGACGTGTAAGCTGCGCACCATTAAAGCAGGAACTCTGGAGCGTCTGGTGGAGTACATGGTCACCGCCTTCAGAGGAAACGACTCCACCTACGTCACCATCTTCCTCTGCACCTACAGGACCTTCGCCACCACCAAACAAGTGCTGGACCTGCTGCTCAACAGGTGACACACACACACACAGAGACAGACACACACACACACACACACACACACACACACAGAGACACACACACACACACACACACACACACACACACACACACACACACACACAGAGACACACACAGAGACACACACACACACAGAGACACACACACACACACACACACACACACACACACACACACACACACACACACAGAGACACACACAGAGACACACACACACACACAGAGACAGAGACACACACACACACACACACACACACACACACTAACCTGTGCATGCTATGAACACACAGACCACTTCTGAGGTTTTTATAACTAGTAAGGCGTGCAGTTTCATTAAATCAAGGGCTGTTTCTAGTCTTTCATCAGTCTACCATCAAAAATGTGTGCCCATATTTTAAAACCCCTTTTAATAGTCTTTTGGATATTAATCATCTTTACTTATTCTTTACAAACTGTACCTGCAAAAGAGCTGCTTTTCCATCGACAAACGATAGGTGTTTTGTTTCTTACAGTGTATTGTAGGCAAATGTCCACCTCTGCTCTGTTTGTTTTGTTTTATATAATATCTCGTTACTGTTTCACTGTGAGAAATGTGTTTAACTCGGGTGTGAACTGTCCGAACGAATCAAACTGAATTGCCAAAAACTGAAGCCCTTCTCTTATTTGGTTGTGTGTGTGTGTTTTCACAGATACGCCAAACTGCAGCCGGGGGCAGAAGCGCGCAGAATGACCCCT
>CM045070.1:494514-502014 GCA_024542945.1 allo-octoploid hybrid of Carassius auratus x Cyprinus carpio
GAGCTCACTGACATGTTTTTGATAGAGATGTGACGAGTAAGATCTCTGTTTTATTTAAATTCAAACAAATTCAAAAGTTTAGCCAGGTGTTTAACTCACTGATGCATGACGGTAGAGATGCAAGGTTGGCAAGCAGTATATATCTGAATATCCTCAGCATAGCAATGGTGCTGAAAACAGAGGGGCGTAATGTAATTAATACATAATAATGGTCCGAGAACTGAGCCCTGAGGAACACCCTGTTTGAGTAAAACAGTGGGAGATTTACAGTTATTCATGGTGATGTAGTATTGTCTGTCTGTCAAATAGGAGGAAAACCAGGATAACGCAGCTCCGGAGATGCCAATGAGTAATAACTTAGGACAGACAGTATTAAAAGCTGAGCTGAGCTCGAGTAATAAGAGTAAAGAAAGATTGCCCAAGTCACCAGAAAGTAGGAGGTCTTTAATAATCCTTACTAAAGCAGTAAATGAGTGTGTGAAAGAGTGTGTGTGATATTTACTGCTTGTATTTCTTTGGCAGGAGGGAACGTCCAAATTTGCTACTCTGGAGAGCAACCCTAAGAGAGCGCAGAAACGTCAGCAGCCACAGAGAGATCTGGTGAGATAATGAGACGCCATGATCCACACCGGCAGCTGCTCTCAGATTCACTGAGCTTCATGCTGACACCGCATCATTACTACAGGAACTATAAACACTCCAGCAGGAGATTCAGATCTATCCGTCTGTTTATACACTATATTGCCAAAAGTATTGGGACCCCCCCCCCTTTTAAAACAGAAAAAGGCACTTCCAAAACTGTGGCAACAAAGATGGAAACTTTCTGTCTCTGCTGCAACAGTTTTGGAAGTGTCTAAAATGACTTTACCCATATGTACAAGTCATCAGTGTTTGGTGAGGAGTTATTGCTCAAGGTCTGCATTTAAAGTCACAGCAGACCAGTCTAGTTCTTCCACACTCACTCACTCAATCATTTCTATTTGAACCTTGCCTTATACACAGAGACACTGTCATGTTAGAATAGAAAAGGCTCCTGTCCAAACTGTTTCTATAAAATTAGATGCACACAATTCCCTAGAATATCATTATATGCTTAAACATTAAGATTTGTACTCATGGAAATTACTCAAGTAGTCAAACCTGTTCATCAGAAGGGGGGTGCTAATACTTTTGTCAATCTAGTGTATATAAATTGTTCCCCTGTCTGTCGTCTGATGTGGTGTTTCATTCTGCTGAACTGAGAGAACGATGGTTTTTGTTTCAGACTGTGATGCAGGGGACGATTCCTTACCTGGGAACTTTCCTGACGGATCTGGTCATGATGGACACGGCCATGAAGGACTATCTGGATGTGAGTCTCTCTTAACAGACACACTCATCACATCAAGCACATGGGAGGCTTTACTCCTTTCTATCTAACGTTACTGTGTTTATCAAATAAATAATTTTCTTCCCGCTGTACTGAAATCATACTGAACTGTTGACCTTAAAGGGGTCATGACATGGATTTTTTTATTATTATTATTTTAATATGTTCCTTGAGGTTTACTTATAATGTTAAAGGGGTCTTTGGATGCAAAATTCACTTTTACATTAGCAGTGTGTGTATATAACCACCGTATAATGATAAAAATCCACCCAGTGTTTTTTTTCAATCATAAGCAGTGTCTCAGATCAAGCTATTCAGACATTCTTGGTGTAGGTTTGCACAGGCCCCTCCCACAACTACTGTTTCGACACCGGAGCAGGTGTAGATTTAATAATATTGTTGGATGTAATAATGAACATAGCAGTCGTCATTTACTCCTGAAATCTGAGCCGCTGAAGACGCTGTGGCTTAATTTGGTTTTTAAAGGGAATGTGCCCCCGAATCTACCTACATACACTCATGTTCACGCGAATCATTCATGATCCAGCTTCACCTACAGAAGAAGTGAGTAGAAGGTTTTTTTATGAATCTTTGTAAATCGCCTTTCCTAATAATGTGCTAGTTAACAAGTTCTGCGGCTACAGTTAAGAGTCTCTCAGAGAAGAGAGGGGCGGAGTCAGCAGAGCTCATTCGCATTTAAAGGGACATGCACCAAAACTGCTCGCTGAAAAGGGTGTTGTTTTGCACTACCATTAAGAAATTTTAACTATAAAAGTTTATTATAGACGCAAGTGCTTTTTTATTGATGATGAGGACATTTTAAATTATGAAACTTAAAAGATGTATTAACTATACAAAGACCTCTTCTGTGTCAGAAGATCAAGGGAAATTAGGTTTCTCGTGTCATGACCTCTTTAACTTCGAGGTGCGTGCGAGCACCGTGGTTTTGTGTATATCTGTGCGGTGCTCCTGTTCTTTTTCCAGCGGAGCTGTCGGTTATTGAAGACAGAAATCAGAGTCGTTTATTCTGTCTTAATCTTTGACTGGTGTGTGACAGACCTCCGTCTAAAGAAAGCATCAGTTCAGCTCATGAGATGCTAGCAGTTATTACTGAATGTGTTTCAGCTGCAGATATGGTTAATAACTGGTTCTTTCTCTGCATCTCAGGGAGGCCTGATCAACTTCGAGAAGAGAAGGAAGGTACGGCTGAACAGAAGGAACTGATCCTGATGCTGATCTCGTGTTAAAGAGATAGTTCTTACAAAAATGAAAATTCTGAAAAACCTGTTTCCATTCAACTGGCCTTATAACGATTAAATGGTGTGCGTGATGACGTCATCCCTAAAAAACTAATTGTTCTGCGCTTAAGTTCTTCATCCATTTGAAACAAAAATTTATTATATAGCCTATTATTAAATTGTATAGGCCTGCTTAAAATTGTCATGAGTTGTTGTTTTTTTTGTACTTTGTTGTAGACTATTTAGTTACTTGATCATAAAGCATTATTTGTTTATTATTATCATTATTTAAAAAAAACAAGTGATTGTGCCGGAGCTTCACTCACGCAGTTAAGCATTACTAACTCGACAACGCAGCCTGTTCATTGTCATAATAAAATAGAGTCAGTCAAACATTGAAAACCATGCTATTGTAGTTCCCCTCACTCCACACACATACGTAAACAACATATGTAACGTATGTACGCGGATACGCTGTTTCCGTTCAGATCGAAGCGTAAACAATGTAAACAGCGTATCCGCGTACATACGTTGCATAAGTTGTTTACGTATGTGATACTCTCCAGTATGGCGCTATAGAGTGATGTGGAGGAGACAAATGTTTGAATAGTAAAAAGTTGTTATTTTTGTTTTCTTTGCGTACAAAAAGTTTTCTCGTAGCTTTGTAAAATTACAGTTGAACCACTGATGTCACATGGATAATTTTTTTTTTACGATGTCCTTGTTACGTTTCTGAGCCCTGATCATGTTAGGATCCTTGCTGTCTATGGAGGGTCAGAGAGCTCTCGGATTTCATCAAAAATGTCTTAATTTTCATTTCAACTATCACGTTAATGATCTCTGTCTCCCTCTCTAGGAGTTTGAGGTCATCGCTCAGATTAAGTTGTTACAGCTGGCGTGTAACAATTATAATTTCCATCGTGTGGCGGGGTTCGGCGAGTGGCTCTCCGGCATGGAGAAGCTCTCGGAGGCTGAGAGGTGAGACATCAGCATGGGTTTAGATGTGCAGAATTAAACACACACACTCCTGAATGCTGTTCTGGGTTTCCTGCAGCTACAGTCAGTCGTGTGAGATCGAGCCGCTCTCTGAATCAGCCTCCAACACGCTGAGAGCCAAGAAGAGCTCAGGAATCATAAAGAGATGGAGCGAGTGAGTCCTGACCATCACATCCACACTAGTTTCAGTCGTCATGAATTCTGCTGCCTGACCAGACTCCTGGTTTAGGCCAAAATGTAAGGTAGCATCGCATGTATCTTCCATGGGGGGAAGGCAATCCCAGAATGCATTGGAACAAGCTCAGTGAGAAATGAGAGATGTTGGAAATATTCCTTCATGTCTTGTTGTGGATCCGGAGTGTAGTGTAGGGCTGTCGCTAACAATTATTTTGGTACTCAAGCAATCTGTCGATTATTCTGACAATTAATCGAGTAATTATAATTATTTTTGTGGTAATAAAAACATATACATATATAATAGTAATGAGGCAATAATTAGTTTAAATAAAGTATCAAAAGCAAGTAATCATGGTTTTATTGAATGTATTATGAACAATAGAGTTAACGTACATTACGCATTACAGCAAATAACGCAATACAGACGATTGTTTTACACTTTACTACGCAATCTAATCCTTGTTTAATATTGACTGAACAACATTTAATTCAAATGTCCACTTAATCTTTAATATTTGGCTATTTCTTTACGACAGAAATGCTAGAGTGACTGTAATTTCTTGGATATGTGGACATCAAAACGTGTAAACTCAGAGCGAGGGTTTAAACTTTTATTCTGAAATCGCAATGAACAGTTAATGTTAGCAACAAAAAAATAAAAAATACATTTATAGATGTATCCTCCTGTTTTTAGTAGATTTATAAATGATTTACCTTAAAAATCTGATGAGATGGCACACGTTGTGTTCTCAGATGAACGTTGTAATAAACCCAAACTCACAGCAACATGCAGAGATGCAGTTTGAGACGCTCCACACATGTAACACGCATGTACAGAACATATACACATGTACAGTCAAACCAACATTTACTCAGACACCTTCAACATTTCTCACATTATCACAGTTTATTGGCTGTAGTTTAGAAAATGGTAATAAAATATGAGAAGAACTCAGAACCTCTTGATAATGTCAGATAACTTTGATAGAAAGGTCTGTAATGAATTCAGCTGAATGGCTGTCTGCTGTTAAATTTAAGAACACAATTAGATAAAACCAATTTAGCTCAACTAATTACCAAGCAATGCTTCATTTGGTTCAGTCTGGTGTAAAAAGAAAACATGCTCAGGTCAAAGTGTCTGAATAGTTTTTGCTCCCAAATTTCACCGGTAGTCCACTGTATGAAGAATTTTTGGGTATAATACGTCACAGTTTACTTTATTTTGCTATCCTCACTTACATAAATGAACTATAGTGTCCTGCACGTGCTAGTAAAACATATCAAAAATGATATCTGGTGTCTGAATAATTTTTGGTTTGACTGTAAATAATTAAAATGCACATATTAAACCTGCATCACATTTATTTATTTAATTGTGAATTCACAACAGCAAAATGCTTTCTTATGATTTTTTTTAAATGGGTTCAATATATCATGCAGCCTTGGAAAATGGTCTAATAATGTGTTTCATGGGCTCTCGTTCGTGGAATGCTCCACTTACGGTATTTTGCCGGTTACTCGACGAGGGCAAAATGCAGTCGAGAATGTATTAAAATCGAGTCCTTGAACAGAATGCAGACTGGTGCCAGCTCTAGTTTATGGTGTGTGTCTCAGTCGGCAGCCGGGGGGTTCGGGGGAAGCCGGATGCAGCGGCTCTGGAAGCTCTCACTCCAAGTCCTTCGATCAGCTGCGCTTCCCGCCGGGTTTGAGCGGCTCGACGGGCGACGGAGGCGACTCTCTCAGCGTGACGTCCGCGGGGTCCAGCAGCTCCGACGTGGAGGAGGTCAACATCAGCTTCATCTCTGATTCACCCGACGCTCTGGAGAGGAAGGTGAGCACTCTTGTTTATCCCACAGAGGACCGGCTTATTTCCTTCAGTCGCTCACCGTTGTTTCCAAACCTAGATGACAGCTGTCACGAATACGGCCAAGACAACAGCAAAATGCATTGCCCTAACAGAAGGGTTTTGAACTTTGTGGGTTAATTTGGAAATGAGATGGTCACAGGAGAAGCATTTGAGATGTATGTTAATGCCAGGTGAAGCAGTACTGAAGATATCGATGGGCGTTTTCACACCTGGCCAGTGTTTGTTTTAGAGCCTAGTGTTTTTTTCTCCCTTAGTTTGGTTTGTTTAGGCATTTAATGAACACAGCCTCCACGCTTGGATCCGCACCGAAACAGTTTGTTGAGATCTGAATGAGGTGAGTCTTAATGCACAGATCCGATCTTTTGCCCACTGGCTCGCCTGATTACACTGATTATTGTTTCCACACATAAAGTTCCCACCTCAATAAAATTCAAGCGCATTTACAGTACAGCACGCCGGCATTAAACACGTCACCCTCTCATTAGGAGTTCGGATACTGGATATGTGTGTTTAGACATGACTGGGTTGGATGTCCAGATATCGGATATGTATCCAATTAAAATCCAAATTTGGAAGTGGCCCAGATCAGATGTGAAAAAAATCTGATCTCGTGCAGATTTTTCCTATCTGTGTCAGATGTGAGCAAAAAATCAGTTTTTTTTTGTGCCAGTGTAAATGCAGCCTCAGCCCGACTGAAAGCAGACTTTGGACTGGTTCGTTGTGGTGAGAAAGCAGTTCGACCCAACGGAACAACGAACCAAGCTGTATCATAAATCATAATGGGAAATGTGCTGCGTAAATGGATTCTGTGGATGAGCACATTAGATATTGCACGTCTTCATCCTCAAAGTGCTCTTATCCAAAACAGGTGTATTACAAGAATGCATAATTTTAGTATGCTTTGAAATGTTGCTTTGTAAAAGCAAACCAAACCAAGAAGAAGATCCAACAGTTCACGTCCCTGTTTTGGAAAAAAGCAGTTGATCTACAGGTCTGAAAACGCCCTGTGGTCTGTAATGTGCTCTCTCTCCGGAGCTCTGCTGTGTCTGTCAGTGACTGTAGCTCTACTTCCTTCCTGTAGACCTCCACGCCCTTCGTAAAACATTCCAATTCTACCTTAGGGAAGTGCGGCCCTACGGCAGACCTGATACCCACGGTACTCAATCTCTCTCACCTCATCCCGTCTCTCCGCCCGTCCATGTCTGGAAAACACTCATTTCTCTTCCATTCTGGCCGAGTTCATCATCACTGGCGTTTCTGCTGTGTGTGTGTGTGTGTGTGTGTGTGTGTTAGTCACGGTTAGCTGATGCAGATCACTCTAGTCGTCTTTCTCGAGTGTGCCAGGGATCCCGACTAAACAAACTAAATCCTAAATTGACAGAGCCAAATGATGTTATATAGTTACAAAATGACAGAATTGCTCAATTATTCTTTGTAAAGACGTGTGCCAGTGTTTCCGCTCAATCTCAGCGCTGGAAATCGTTCCCAACAATGCACTGTATTTTACGCTGGTTATCACTGTATTCATAATGGTTAGTTTTAGGGATGCAAAATATTATAGGAACTTTATCGGATTTGTCCGATAAGGCTTAAAATGTAAATATCTGCAAAAATGATGCCGATATGCCTTGCCGATAAGACGAATATCTCACATGTGCTCATTCTTGAAGTTTTGCGTGAATGATGATTAGATTCAATGTTTAGATTTGTGTTTTATTTACTTAGGGGGTACTGTAGGACACTTGATGAAAGTAAAATACACAAATATCATTAAAATACTTGTGTTTCTGAATAAATAAAACCGTATCAATGTCATAAAATCATGAATCTGTTTTGATTTAAAGGTCACAAAC
>CM045070.1:504514-517014 GCA_024542945.1 allo-octoploid hybrid of Carassius auratus x Cyprinus carpio
AACTGTTTGCATGGATGCATGTGTGTGTGTGTGTGTGTGTGTGTGTGTGTGTGTGTGTTTCAGGTCACCAGTCAGGATAAGACCCCCGCAGTCGTGAGGAAAGCCATGATCAAACACAACCTGGACCGCGAGCGAGCCGAGGATTATGAGCTGGTTCAGAAAATCAGTGAGGAAAAGGGTCAGTCCCTAAGAGTATGATATAAAACAGCTGAAAGTAACCTACACATACCTCTGCTGATATCTGCCGCCTCGTCTCGCAGAGGAGCTCAGTTCTGACCGATGTTTGGCTGAAAGAAGTTGAAAGTGTAGTGTTTGTTGCCTGATTTTAGTTTGAATAAGAATTAATAATTTTACAGTACTTTCTACTGAACAATAGAAATATATTTCTGACTTCAAGTTAAGCCAAACTTTTATTTTGAGGGGTTGCTGTGAATACCTTTATATTTCTGTGTGTATATGATATGATGCTAGCGTTACTCAAACGGTCAGATGCTCATGAAGTGACTCTCAGAGCAGTTCTGGAGATGTTCATGTGTTAATGAGACGGCAGACACTGAAATCACGTGAGCGTCAAACAAACCACGCGTCTGCGCCATTCATTAACAGAGACACAGAACATGCAGGATTCATCTTTAAATCACATTTTTGTGGCTTAATATTTACAGATACTAGTCCTTATCGCAGTTTGATTCAAGTGTAACGACCTACTTTTGGTAAATTCATCCAAAGTTTGACAAATTCGTGTTACACAGTAAATTCTGTTTTTATGACTGAATTCTGCTAAACCGTAGGGTCCTAAAAGTGGCCTGATTTTACAGTAGGTGCTGTTATTTTATTCCCACACAGAGCTGAAGATTCCCGACAATGCCAATGTTTTTTACGCCATGAACTCCACGGCCAACTATGACTTTGTCTTGAAGAAGAGAGGTTTCCCGAGAGCAGGCCGGACCAAACCTGTGGCCAGCTCCACGCTGCCCCGAATGAAGCAGAAAGGTCTGAAGATCGCCAAGGGACTCTTCTGAATCCCAAACTCAGTGTCAGAGCGGCCGCAGCCTATCTCGAGTTTGAGAGGCCATCTGTGTGTTTACAGTCATTCCCTGATCTCCAAACCCGCTCTCGTCTGTGACATCTTCAGCTGTGTGCTGTCACCAACGCTACCAGGATGCCACTGACCAACGCTGTGGTCATCTGGCCGGTCACATGACAGGAAGTGACCACACATATCGCCAGTCCCTGTTTCCGGTTGCTGCACGCTGATGTGTGAAACCCCCTTCTGAAATGCGACCGTAGCATTTGAAATAAAACTGAAAAGGTTTGAGGATTAGGGTTTTTTGAGTGTCAGCGGTCCAGAGATGTTGGCTGTAAACCTGTGCTGAGATCAGAAGAAGAGAGAAACGGCTTCAAAAGTGAAACTACACATGAAAAGAGAAATGAACATGAGTTTTTGTACTGTTTTACCTGTAGTTCAGTGGTTGTTCATGACTGAATGCACACGCTTCACAACGCTGACCCGCCATATCTCCACAGCCCAGATCCTTGATACGTGTGTGTGTGTGTGTGTGTGTGTGTGTGTGACTGTGTGTTTGTGTGTGTGTGTGTGTGTGTGTGTGTGTGTGTGTGTGCTCGCTACCTGTTGTAATGTCTTTGTATGTATGTCCATGTCTTGTAACAACAAAACCCACCGGGCCAAAGATCTGTGTGTGTTTCAGGAGCGTCTGAGCGCTGCCCGTTCAGGAACACACACCCTTCCCGGATCTCAGATCAGATCTGAACACACATATCTGGTGCCATTTGTCTTTTTCACTATCAAGAAATATATAAGAGAAAAAAAGAAAAGGTTTTATTATAACTCACACGCTCTGGTTTTGTATGTTCCTTTTTGTAATTTTTGTACAATATGAATTGTCCTTTGTACTTTTGCCTTTCATTTGGTTCGTGTGTGTGTGTGTGTGTGTGTGTGTATTTATTGATTTGTAAATACTTTTTGTAGCATTGTACATTTAGTTTCTTCTCCTGTGTAATTATGAATATGTAAATATGAATATATCTATGCGAAGTTTATACCACTACAGATAAGGGATTGTGTTTCTTTCAGCTCTGTGACTTTGGGTTTTCTGTTTGTCTCGTCTTTTTTCATGGTTTAAACTGCTATAATTTTCTTCTTATGATGCACTGTTTCTAATATTGGTGAAAACAACTAATAAACACATGCAGTGCGATTCATTGACAGTGCTCCTTTGTGCTTGCTCTGGTCAGCAGGTGGCGCTATGGTGATAGCTTTGAGCTCTGCAGGAGGTCCCTCCCAGTCGCTCAAATAAACAGAAACAAACCCCAAACCGTGCCGCGCCAGGCCCGCATCCTCTCGATGTTAATCACGTGTTTTAATGTCGCTCATAATTTCACCAGCACCAGCGCTTCTGATATTCTCTCTGAGTTTCCATGTTCCCTTACGAAAATTAGCCATGGTTTTAACACAAATACAACCAAAAATCATGATTCTTGTAGTCATGGTAACATGGTAAATTGTTTGTTACTTCAAATAATAATTTACAAAGTAGTATTAAGATGATAATTTTTTGTGGTTATAAAAACAGACCTAAGCCAACAATAGCTTTTCAAATGACTTAAAATGCATTATATAAAAACAATGAGGCAATAACGATTAGTTAATAATTATATGGTTTCATTAATAACACTGTTAAAACACATAATGTGAAACAAAATAAACAATTTATGTACATTACATGTTCTTACAAATGCCTTCAAAGGGAGCCAAAGTCCTGCTGCTGCTACACTTACAGCAGATCATATCCTCGTTTAATAGACTACTGACCAAACATTTCAGTCATATATACACTTAATCTTTCGTTTTTGGCCACCTTTTTGCTTATTTCTTCAAAAAAGGAGTGTGTGTGTGTCTGTGTGTGTGCGTGAGTGTGTGTGTGTCTGTGTGTGTGTGTGTGTGTGTGTGTGTGTGTGTGTGTGTGTGTGAGGGTGAGTGTGTGTGTGTATTTAATATCCTAATAAATCCAAAGACCAAATGAAAAGCAGAGTTATTGAACAATATGAAAGGTAAAAACCTGTTAGACGAGATGAGCGGCCGTCTTGCTTCTACAATAATCACAATAATTCACTTCATAACTCAATGAATGACCGTTAAATTCTGTTTAAATGCTTTCCCGCTCTTGCCGAACGCCGCGAACAGGTGCTGTCACGTGACACGCGATACTTTACTCAGCAGGTCAGTAATTTTTTACTGTGTTCGACGATTTGTTTAATAATTTTCGAGTTTTTTTACATTTATATCAATGCACTTAACAGACACTTTTATCCAAAGCGACTTACAAAAGATAGCAATTCGTTAAAGAGCCAACGCTTTTAGGGAGTTTAATTTAGTATATGCAATTAATACACTTTTAATGAACGTTTGTAGCTCAGAGTGCTCAAAGAGGCTTCGTGAATATTGCCCACAGGAGGAATATAATGTCCTAACTACAAATTTAAACAATTCCACATGCTTCTGATTATCGCAGAATAGCCAATGAGAGTCGAGGGAGAGCGCGACAGCCAATCACGGGGAGACCGTTTCTGCGTCAGTGCGTACAGCTCGCGTGCCCTTGGCGTTTATTAAACTACAGAATCAGGTTTATAAGGTATGAATGACGTTCAGCTGTGATTTCTGCTGTTAACTGTGTTTTCTGTAAAGTGTATTTGTGTGTGTGAACAGAAGACAGAGTTAGCTGAGGGAGAGCTATTTATACCTCGCTTAGTTTTCCTCACAGAACATCAATCCTTATTAAACTCCAGATATTACTGCATTAAACTCCAGATCAGAGGAGTTATTGAACTCAGATATAACTGCATTAAACTCCAGATCAGAGGAGTTATTGAACTCAGATATAACTGCATTAAACTCCAGATCGGAGGAGTTATTGAACTCAGATATAACTGCATTAAACTCCAGATCGGAGGAGTTATTAAACTCCGATATCACTGCATTAAACTCCAGATCGGAGGAGTTATTGAACTCAGATATCACTGCATTAAACTCCAGATCGGAGGAGTTATTAAACTCCAGATATAACTGCATTAAACTCCAGATCGGAGGAGTTATTAAACTCAGATATCACTGCATTAAACTCCAGATCGGAGGAGTTATTGAACTCAGATATCACTGCATTAAACTCCAGATCGGAGGAGTTATTAAACTCCGATATCACTGCATTAAACTCCAGATCGGAGGAGTTATTGAACTCAGATATCACTGCATTAAACTCCAGATCGGAGGAGTTATTGAACTCAGATATCACTGCATTAAACTCCAGATCGGAGGAGTTATTGAACTCAGATATCACTGCATTAAACTCCAGATCGGAGGAGTTATTGAACTCAGATATCACTGCATTAAACTCCAGATCGGAGGAGTTATTGAACTCAGATATCACTGCATTAAACTCCAGATCGGAGGAGTTATTAAACTCAGATATCACTGCATTAAACTCCAGATCGGAGGAGTTATTGAACTCAGATATCACTGCATTAAACTCCAGATCGGAGGAGTTATTGAACTCAGATATCACTGCATTAAACTCCAGATCGGAGGAGTTATTAAACTCCGATATCACTGCATTAAACTCCAGATCGGAGGAGTTATTGAACTCAGATATCACTGCATTAAACTCCAGATCGGATGAGTTATTGAACTCAGATATCACTGCATTAAACTCCAGATCGGAGGAGTTATTGAACTCAGATATCACTGCATTAAACTCCAGATCGGAGGAGTTATTGAACTCCGATATCACTGCATTAAACTCCAGATCGGAGGAGTTATTGAACTCAGATATCACTGCATTAAACTCCAGATCGGAGGAGTTATTAAACTCAGATATCACTGCATTAAACTCCAGATCGGAGGAGTTATTGAACTCAGATATCACTGCATTAAACTCCAGATCGGAGGAGTTATTAAACTCCAGATATCACTGCATTAAACTCCAGATCGGAGGAGTTATTAAACTCAGATATCACTGCATTAAACTCCAGATCGGAGGAGTTATTAAACTCAGATATCACTGCATTAAACTCCAGATCGGAGGAGTTATTAAACTCAGATATCACTGCATTAAACTCCAGATCGGAGGAGTTATTGAACTCAGATATCACTGCATTAAACTCCAGATCGGAGGAGTTATTAAACTCCAGATATCACTGCATTAAACTCCAGATCGGAGGAGTTATTAAACTCCTGATATCACTGCATTAAACTCCAGATCGGAGGAGTTATTGAACTCAGATATCACTGCATTAAACTCCAGATCGGAGGAGTTATTAAACTCAGATATCACTGCATTAAACTCCAGATCGGAGGAGTTATTGAACTCAGATATCACTGCATTAAACTCCAGATCGGAGGAGTTATTAAACTCCAGATATCACTGCATTAAACTCCAGATCGGAGGAGTTATTAAACTCCTGATATCACTGCATTAAACTCCAGATCGGAGGAGTTATTGAACTCAGATATCACTGCATTAAACTCCAGATCGGAGGAGTTATTGAACTCAGATATCACTGCATTAAACTCCAGATCGGAGGAGTTATTGAACTCAGATATCACTGCATTAAACTCCAGATCGGAGGAGTTATTAAACTCAGATATCACTGCATTAAACTCCAGATCGGAGGAGTTATTAAACTCAGATATCACTGCATTAAACTCCAGATCAAGATGTTTCTGTACTCGGATCTCACCTTGATTTCTGCGCCGTCATTGCGATGATTCATTGCAGAAACTGTTTGTTTTCGAGATTCACTGTGTCCAGTTTAACAGATATGAACAGCTCAGCTCAGAATCCAAGGACAGCTCAGAGTTTAGGGGAGAAACTTACTGATTATTTATTTCTGAGATATTATATTATACCTGCCAGACCAAGAACACGTCTGTTCTTTAGAATCTTCACTAGATTTCACTTCAGTTTCTTTTCAAGTTAAAAAGGAACAGAATTCTAATAGTTCTAAAATTAAACTATCAGTGCCCATTAATCATAAACCAGTCAAAATGCTCATAATCATTATAAAAATGTCAGGATGCAATCTTGGTCCTAAAATTAAGTTTAATTTTCTTGACAAAAATAATGTGATATTGGTGTTCATGCGTTTGAACTCTATTGAAAGACTCCAAGTGTCAGATGACAGTGTCAGTTGTGGGATTTTGTGTTTCAGTGTTGGGGAGTAACTAGTTACATGTCACTAAATTACATAAATTAATTACAAAATAAATGTAACTGAGAGTAAGTGTGTAATTTAGTTACTTATGAAAATGTTAACAATGTGTACAAATACAGTTAAATCTGATTTTTTTTTTCCACAAACACCCACATACAGATTTATTTGATTTCTTTCATAAATTGCACTGACTGCTCTAAAATATGAGACAGCGGTGTTTCAGGAGTTTAGGACACAGAATACAACACATGCTTATTCAATAACTGTTTTATTTATGTTTATGTAGATGCTTTATTTTTTTAGATTAACTGTTTTTTTTCCCCAAGGATCATTTTGTTAGATTCCAGTGTTTTCTGTCAGAGCTTTGCAAATATTTGATTTAAAAACAGTATCATCACTACAAAACTTTTTCTTGTTTAGGTTTAACCTGTATTTAACCTCAGAATGATCAAATAGAGGTGCTAAGTCTGGATTTTTGGTGGCTGTGCTTTAAAATTTAATTATTGTAATCTTAGTTCAAATGATGAAAGATTCTGAAAGTCTGACAGTAATCAGTTTTGAGTTCTACTGTAATATTGTTCCTGTCATCAAACATGTTTGAGAATGATTAACAGTTCGAAACCTTAGAAATTTAGAAAATTAATCAAATGTAAACAGTTACATTACTTTGAATAAAGTAATTGAAATAGTTACAGTACTTTTTTAAATAGAGTAACTATTTATAATGTCCAAAGTAACCTTCCCAGCACTGTTCATGTGTTATATTTCTGGAAAGGATGGGTTTCCTGCTCTCCAAACCCATGGAGCAGAACTTCCAGAAACAGCAGGAGTGTATGCCGAGAGCCACAAGTGTTTTATTGCAATCGCATCCTGCACTAAATGCTCTTTTTCTGATGGATCTCGGCCCGTGAGGCAGTCATCATCAGTGACGTTATGAAGAGAAAAATCTCCTGCCGCCAACAGATTATGAACAATTCAGAAAAATATGGTTGTATTTGTTCATTGCCCCGCCGTTCAGCCTACAAATATCAGCTCATAAAGCTCTGATGAGGAACATGTGAGTCACAGCACTCAGCTCACCTTTGTTCTCCCTGCTTTTCATATTTCTTCCAACAGAATTACTTCCAGCTTTAGTCTTGGTTAGGTTATGTATCGTTTGAATTCGATCAATTCCAATTCTGTTTCAGATTCTTATCGATTCCCAGTTTCGACTCCAGTGTGGTTAAAAAAAATTGATATCAAACATATTTATTGTGTGTCTCTTTTTGCAAAACATTTAATTGCTGCTGAATGACATGAATAAAAATCAGTTTTGTTTTGTTTTTTTAATGGAGGTTGTAGTTCTCTCACAATTCTGAAGAAAATATTTGACAACTAAATAAAGAATGGAATGATTCAGTGACACTCAAGATTTAGTTTAATTCCTGGATGAATCAGTGTTTTTGAATGAATCTGTTGAATGAATGATTCAAAGACAAATACATTTTTAACAGGGCCTTTTCACCAGCTAAAAATAAAAGATGCACACACAGGAATTGATGGGTGGAATTTTAATTTTAATTTTACAACAAGTATCCAATTCCTGACCTTAAGGATTCAATTCTCAACCCTAGATATGACATCACAAAATAACTCTACATGTATTTCACTGGAACATTAAAACATCTCATTCCACTGCTTGTGGACTAATATATCTATCTATCTATCTATCTATCTATCTATCTATCTATCTAGCTATCTATCTATTTGTCTGTATGTTTATCTATCTATCTATCTATCTACAAACCCGATCTCATAAACTTATATTTTATTCACAATAGAATATAGATACCTTATCAAATGTTTAAAGTGAGACATTTTGAAATGACATGCCAAATATTGGCTCATTTTGGATTTCATGAGAGCTACACATTCCAAAAAAGTTGGGACAGGTAGCAATAAGAGGCCGGAAAAGTTGAATGTACATATAAGGAACAGCTGGAGGACCAATTTGCAACTTATTAGGTCAATTGGCAACATGATTGGGTATAAAAAGAGCCTCTCAGAGTGGCAGTGTCTCTCAGAAGTCAAGATGGGCAGAGGATCACCAATTCCCCCAATGCTGCGGCGAAAAATAGTGGAGCAATATCAGAAAGGAGTTTCTCAGATAAAAATTGCAAAGAGTTTGAAGTTATCATCATCTACAGTGCATAATATCATCCAAAGATTCAGAGAATCTGGAACAATCTCTGTGCGTAAGGGTCAAGGCCGTAAAACCATACTGGATGCCCGTGATCTTCGGGCCCTTAGACAGCACTGCATCACATACAGGAATGCTACTGTAATGGAAATCACAACATGGGCTCAGGAATACTTCCAGAAAACATTGTCGGTGAACACAATCCACCGTGCCATTCGCCGTTGCCGGCTAAAACTCTATAGGACAAAAAAGAAGCCATATCTAAACATGATCCAGAAGTGCAGGCGTTTTCTCTGGGCCAAGGCTCATTTAAAATGGACTGTGGCAAAGTGGAAAACTGTTCTGTGGTCAGACGAATCAAAATTTGAAGTTCTTTTTGGAAAACTGGGATGCCATGTCATCCGGACTAAAGAGGATCAGGACAACCCAAGTTGTTATCAGCGCTCAGTTCAGAAGCCTGCATCTCTGATGGTATGGGGTTGCATGAGTGCGTGTGGCATGGGCAGCTTACACATCTGGAAAGGCACCATCAATGCTGAAAGGTATATCCAAGTTCTAGAACAACATATGCTCCCATCCAGACGTCGTCTCTTTCAGGGAAGACCTTGCATTTTCCAACATGACAATGCCAGACCACATACTGCATCAATTACAACATCATGGCTGCGTAGAAGAAGGATCCGGGTACTGAAATGACCAGCCTGCAGTCCAGATCTTTCACCCATAGAAAACATTTGGTGCATCATAAAGAGGAAGATGCGACAAAGAAGACCTAAGACAGTTGAGCAACTAGAAGCCTGTATTAGACAAGAATGGGACAACATTCCTATTCCTAAACTTGAGCAACTTGTCTCCTCAGTCCCCAGACGTTTGCAGACTGTTATAAAAAGAAGAGGGGATGCCACACAGTGGTAAACATGGCCTTGTCCCAACTTTTTTGAGATGTGTTGATGCCATGAAATTTAAAATCAACTTATTTTTCCTTTAAAATGATACATTTTCTCAGTTTAAACATTTGATATGTCATCTATGTTGTATTCTGAATAAAATATTGAAATTTGAAACTTCCACATCATTGCATTCTGTTTTTATTCACAATTTGTACAGTGTCCCAACTTTTTTGGAATCGGCTTTGTATCTATCTGTCTATTTATCTATCTCTGTGTCTAAAACACATTTCTGTCTGTCTCAGTACCGCAGCCAGCTGTAGTTCAGAGATGCTGTCAGGTCTCTGTGGCTGATTCTGGTGTTTCTTTGTGAATCTGTGTTTGTTTCTTTCTCTGGGTTCGATCAGTGCAGGTATTTCTGACCCACTGGCGCGTTCAGATGCTCATAAATACTTGTTATCACCCACAATCTGATAAACGTCCTAAAGCTCCTCCAGCACTTCCAGGAATGTGTGGTCATCTTTCTAAATATTGTTGTTCCTCATTCAACATCATATTTACTCCTTTTTTTTCAGGATAATGAAAAATCATGATCTTTGTGCTTCACACATGCCCCGAGGTCACATGGAGAGTGTTGGTTCACTCGTCATCATGTTGCTCCAAATTCATACCAGTCTTTTTCTTCTTTAAGAGACGATCAGCAGAAGTCTGAACGAATCCTGGCTGTGTGCGCTTCACGTCTTCTGACGTCAAATGATGGTTTTGAGAGCAACAGATCCAAACTGCTTTGAAATCTCTAGGTTTTATAATGACATGCATTTATACAACACTTTATTCAAATAGAATTAATGCTCGTACTGCGCATACATCATTACACTATTTCTACTCAATCGAATCATGTTTACATAAAGACTTTTAAAGCAGAAAAAGCCATCCATCTGATTACAAACAGATTATTTGTTTGCATGTAAACATAGCCATAGTGAAATTACAGAAATTGGATTTTTTTTAATAATGTTTTTTATTATTTATTTATTTATTAATAAATAGTATTTTATTTATATTACATTATACTTATTTTTTTAAATACTTCAATATTTAAAATGTTTAAAAAAAATTTAAAGGTGTCTTACTATTAAGAACTTACTAACTTTTTTGTAGCATTGTTGCATTATTTTCAGTTAAAATAACTGACGTTTGTGTGACTGAAGAAATAAACTCATATTTTGGATTAATGTGAGAGGGAGTAAATGACAATTTTTGTCTCAGGCAGCAAAAATTAAACACTTAATAAATAAACACTTTTCTCTCACTTCTGCTGACTGTTGTAAGCGGAAGGTGTTCCGGCGGATGACGCAGCGCGCCTCTGAGATACGCTAGTCTCGCGAGTTTGTTTGCAGGAGCAAAGAAAGCAAAGTTTCCTTACTTTAGAAAAGGAAAACCAGTCTCCTCTTGGTTTATATTGAAATCCTACCACAATTTTCTTTACAAATTCTTGGTTTGTACTTTTAATTTGTGACCGTGTTTTGTTTCGTTCTCTCTCCGGGTCGTCACTAATAACACAACACCGACGTACTACGACATCCGCCGGATCACCCTCCACGTACTACAGTTAGATGAAGTGAGAGAAAAGGGTTTATGATGTTTGAAACATGGATATTGTTTTTACAAAAACACATGGATTCGCTACGGAAGGCCTTTATTCATCCCCCGGAGCCATGTGCGGCACATTTTATTACGGATGCGAGAGCTTTATTTGACTTCTTGTGGTCAGTTGAACAGAGACACTCACCCACTGCAATGATAGAGCTTGGAATAGACAGGACAATTTTTAATATAACTCCAACTGGATTCATCTGAAAGAAGAAAGTCGTATACACCTAGGATGCCTTGAGAGTAAAACACAGGCTAATATTCATTTGTGGGTGAACTAACCCTTTAAGGGCTGGCCTGTCTCGTCTCCCGTGTCTTCAGTTTCAGATGTAGATGATGACGTGTCCAGCTCCATTACGCTGTCAGACTGATTTCAGCTCATAATGCGGTCACTCGTCTGCGTCTCGTCTCATTGTTGACGTTTGACCGGTTGTCAGCCGTTCTGCTCCCACGAGTCCGTCGCCCTCGTCTCTTTGTTTGTCACTTCCGCTGCTCTGAAATTGAAATGAATGACATTTTAATTGTCCTGAAAAGGGAAGATGATGAAATTGTGGGTTACATGTGAGCAGAAATCAGACGGACGCTTCTCAGTCCATTCAATGGTTTTTACTTGAGTCCCAAATTGAATGTCTGTTCACATTCACTTTTATGCTTTCAACCGATGCTTTTAAACCAAGAGAGACAGAAACCTCAGTGACGTCCGTCAGTCCAGATTTCAGCATGCGTTTAAAATCTGATAGTTACAACACAAGTGGTTTTTATATATTTCTTGTACTTGATATAAACAGCTGTCGGAATGCTGTTTCTCCGTTCTGTTCCCGTGAGAGTCTTTAAATGTGTTTTGTCATGTAAACACGGGCCGTGTTCAGTCTGGTCATCAGGCCGGGTCACTGCAGTCTGTCGTCTGGCACACGGTTAACAATCTTCACACATGGCCTTTCAGGGAAATGTCAGTGAGTTTCAGCCAGTTTTCACTTCATCACCTCTGCGTCGCTCTCTGGTCCTTCTCAACATCTCTCCGAATCAAAGCTTATCCTTGGAATGATAAAGCAGTGTCGAGAAGCATCTGTGACACTCATCAGCGGAGCTTCTGTTTCAGTTCATTAATGAAGATGTTAGCCAGCGCTGGGTTCAACACACAGTTATGAATCTTGTTCTGGAGACAGAGTTTAACTGTGAGCAGAAGCATTCAAAGATATTCAGGAATAACATGTTCTGTGAAATGGAAATCATCATGTGTTTATTCATCACTCATACTGATGCTTTCTGTTTACTGTAGTAAAACGAGCATCTCTTGGGATCTCTTTACTCCTGGACTCAGTAAATGAGGCTGCTATTGTAGAAGATATATGTGGACCTGCTTCATGATCATTTCTATCCTGCGGTGTGATGTGTGTTAGACTCTTTATCTACAGCACCTAAACACTTGACATTCAGATGCGTTCGAAATCTATCTCTATATATGCATATATGTATATGTAATATATGTAACATATATGTAATGCACATGTAAAGGAATATGTGAATCTGAATAAAACATTTAGGGTTTATAT
>CM045070.1:519514-562014 GCA_024542945.1 allo-octoploid hybrid of Carassius auratus x Cyprinus carpio
TTGTACTTACAGTCATCTTCCTGCCTCGCCAGGGTTATTATAATCTTACAAAAACTAAAAACTTCAAATAAAACAGACGTTTTCTGAAATATATAGGCTACATATATACAACTTGAACGCATTTTATTTCAGCTAAGAAACATTTCTTATTTGCATTAAGTTTAGTGATGTTCTACAAATCACTAAAACTTGAAATTAATGGAAAAAAATTATAGAAACTATATAGACAGATTTGATAAAACGAATAAAAAAAACAGAATTACTAAAACTTTAAAATGTAAACGGAAAATACAAAAATAACTCATTTAAAATGTTAAAAAACTATAATAGTACCTGAGTGATACTAAAGTAACAGCATGCTACAAAACAGTATGTACTTACACTTCATCATCATCATCATCATCAATATTAACTGTTTATTTAAAACCATAACAATTCAAAAGGAGAGCGATGTGAACTCCTGGCTTGTTTAAATATCTTAATGTGCATTCATTACAAGAAAAAAAAACCATCATTAACAGAATTTACAGAAATGATTTGTTTGCTCGTCAGTTTGTATTTCAGATGTAATTTATGGATGAAAGTGCAAGAATGTAAAGTATAATACAAGACAAATCTGTAAAGGAAAATAATGTCAGGAATGTCACTATTTACAGCTGTTTGATTAGAAATTCTTTATTTTAATACGTCACTTATTATTAAAAGTGCTGAACAGAGTCATATCATGAACCAATATATGTGTCCATCATCAGACTGAAGCATGATGAGAAGTGTGTCTGTGTGTCGCAGGTCAGCTGCTGCTGGACAGAGATGAAGAGCTCGGCCCGTCTCTCTCAGATCTGCTGTCCGTTCTGAGCGACACACACACCGGCGACCGGAAGAGAGAAACCGGCGACCGGCGGACGCGGAACTTCTCTCTGGGACTGGCGGGAATGTGCTGCAATCAGGGCTGCACCAAAACCGACATCGGCCTCCTGTGCTGATCTCACTGATGATGAAGATGATGAAGATGAAGGACTCACTGTTAGATTATCCAGTGCTTCAGTTGTATTTATTTATTTCACATCTGTTCATATGACCACACGAATAAACGTCACCTTCTTGATTGCAACTTTCATATTTACTGACTAACAGTTTGTTCATAAACCCAAACAAATAAAGGCTCTAGTTACAGATGAATCAGAATAAACTCTTCTTCTGCCAGTGACTGCAGAGGTTCTGTACTGATTTTACCTTTCGATTAAGAGTGGAAAAGCTTTCTTTAAATTGTTAAAATGTTCTTCACACTAAAAAAAAGATTTTTTTAAAATCGGTCACAGAAAAAATGTTGTTTGGAGAACAAACATGGTTCTTTGGCATCGCTGTGAACCTGCAGCTGTTTACACGGAATGCTCGGCTCGTATGGTGAGAATTTACATCTCTGAATCACAGTAAGTGTTAAGAACTCAAGACAAAATACAAGCAGCTCATAAATGCATTCAAACAAGAACACGAATCATAGACGGACTGTCAAGGAGAAGGGAAGCAGTCTCTTGTTCTTCTAGAATGTCCAACACGTTCAAAAAGATGTTTCTCCCGCCGTTAGAATATCTACATTCATGTGGAAGATGCTTTTATGTCCATAATCAGCATTATTAATGTCTGACAGCAGCATCAACACCGCTGAATATGTTCTGAGGTACTCTCACTGATCTATAATAGAGAACATATATCATATCATACAGTATATTGATCAGTGGGTATTCTCCAAAATGGCGAAAGAATAATTGTTGAATAAATTATGTCATTTATTGTTTTCTTTGAACCCCTGTCACATGGATTATTTTACCGAGGTCCTGCTGTGTTTCTGGGTCTGGGAACAGCTGCATTGCTGTCTGGAGAAAGCTCTCAGATTTCATCATTTGTGTTCTGAAGATGAACTAAGGTCGGGTTTGGAAAGATGAGGGTGAGAAATTAACGACAGAATTTTCATTTTTGGGCAAAGTAACATTTTAATGAAACACAATGTAATAGATAGAAAAATAATTTATTGTTAATTATCGGCTGTAGCTGCTTGTAGCCAAAACCCTAAAAACACCTAATTACTGCATTGATGGTGAATGATTGCTCCAGCTCAGAGTCACAGCGAAAGAGGAGAGAGATTCAGTGGTTTGGAGATGTTCAGCATCCGATGCGTTCACTAAGAACCAAACGCCTCATCAGCGTTCCGCGGGAACCAGAAGCGCCACAGCAAACTTCTCTTTTTTAACACGTTTTTCATTCTACACCTTTATTTCTAAAACTATTGTAAAGGGTTTTTTTTATGTGCATGACTTTGATGGAAGAAATATATTTCAGAAGCAGAAGTTACTACACTGAAATTAGAATATTCAAATGAGCAAACAGTGCTGCTGGTCTGAATGTCGTCATGACGCTTTAGTGTTGCGCAGCTGAATGTGGTTGATGACGTCATCGAATGACGCACAGCCACGCGTGGACCTTGAGAAGGTAAGACGCGGGTTTTTGTGCTGCTGCCGCGCAGTGAATATTTTACACATGTTTACATTTACATTTAGCAGACGCTTTTATCCAAAGGTTTATGTACTTTTAACTTTTGTCACAGACTGGCTGCGTTCATTAATTGCTAAATTCAAAAATTCGCGCTTAATTTAGTCTGGCGCCAAACACGTCTAGCGGATGCAGTTTTTATTTTGTTTTTATTTTTATTAGACCAGATGTTTAAATACATGTGAATACTAGCAACATATACACTGATGCGTATGAAAGCGCGAATAATCGAAACCTTTAAGAACGAGTTTGTTAAACATTCTATAAAATAACCTCACGCTGCGGTTCAGCTAGAATATTTAAATTAATCTGATGATGAGTTCTGTACTCATTTAACGCAGTATAACTGAATTATTCCGTTCATCTGTAGTTAGGTTTGATCATTCGAATCTTGCTTCTCACGCAGATCATGATTTCAGTTCTAAATCACACACATACACAGACAAAAAATAAAACATGCTATTATTGGCAAAATGGTTTTATTTACTTGGTTTTATAGAAAAAAGTAAATATTGCTTTCATATCTTTGGAACATGTTTAACATTCAGTACACCAGTGTACCTCACAGAAATATTAATAATGATAAAAAAACAATCATTTAGTGCATTCACACTGATTCAGTTAAACAGTGTAGCTGATTCTGTGTTTGAGATGAAGATTGTGTTATACTGGAATCTCACGCATCTGAAATCTCTTTAAATAAAATCAAACAAATCCAAGAACAGAAAAGAGCGGGAATGATTGTGATCAGGATCTGCTGGCTGGGGTATTCTGGTTCTAATACAGGACTCACAGTCTCAGTGTTTGAGTTCAGGATCTGCTCACAGTCTGAACACCACACACACACATCTACACACATCCCACTCAATATGAGACTCGTATCAGCTGCACACACTATCATCACTGTACACACAAACCTGCCGTTTAAAGAGATTTCAGTCGGGCTCCTAAACAAGCGTCTCGGACTGCACTCTTCTGAGGGACGTCCAGCTCATCCAGGGCTTTCCAAACTGGAGTGCATGAAATAATGACAGAAAACAACATAGAAATACATCCCAACGATCTCAAAATGATCTCTTGTATTCCTATATTGAGTGAAATCACAGGTTTTATTTTTATCCTCATCATATCTTAACTTTTGTTCAATGAAAGAACTCTTTGTGATTTGTGTCTTTAGAATGTCACGCTTAAGGAAGGCGCTGTGAAATCCATCTGAGTTTCTCACAATTCTGTTTGATTTTTTCTGGACTCCTTTTTAATAGTAGAATTAATTAAAATCATGAAACATATACAATTTCACATTAATTTATTCAAAGTATAACAAAAATGACATTTAAGACCCTAAGAAATGCTTGTTTTTTCTCACCATGTGTGTTATTGTTACCAAGTTCTGTGTTTTATCTAATTATCTGAATGCACAAAACCTTATCAAACGCTGTTCCACCTCCCCCCCCCCCCTTAGAAATCCTGTGTTGTGTATTTACATTTTTCTGGTTATCAAATTAAGGCATAAAACATTAATTTCAGTTATCTTTTAAGTACTGAAAATTAAACACACTCTGTTTTTGCCAAACAAAGGGGATTTACTATTAAAATAAAAAAGGAAGAAATGTTGTGTGATTATTCTTTAAAAAAATAAAGTTTTAATAATTTTAGTATTAGTAGTATGTACATTCTACTGAACAATATTAATATATTTCTGGCACAATGTCTTCAAATTAAACCAAACTTTTAGCATCCAAACCTCTTTTGAGCGTCACACAAAACTGCGTCTGCGCTATTCATTCACACAGACACAAGCAGAACACACGATTCATAGATAAACAGTCTTTTTGTGGCTTAATATTTACAGATACTAGTCCGTATGGCAATTTGATTGAAGTGTAATGACCTACTTTTGATAAATTCATCCAAACTTTGACCAATTCTGTGACATTCCGTGTTATATGATGAATTCCATTTTTATGACTGGATTCCGTCCGTGTTTTCCTCATCGCGGTCATCATAGGGCCCTATTAAGGGCATCATCATATTTCTGCTTTTAACCCCCCTGATAAAGCGAAAGAACAAATGGTATCCCAGAATTCCCTGTTGGTCATGTAAACGTCTCTGTGTTAAGCGGGAGACTGATGTTGGTGTCAGACGCTCTTGCGGTCCTGGACGGAGTCGACTCTCTCGCCGAGGTCTCTGAACGAGGGCCGATCGCCCGGCTCTGCCTCCCAGCACTCCTTCATCAGCTCCTGGACCTGTGAGAGACACACAGACGGGTCACTCTCTCCGCTCTCCGCTGTGATCCGCTCACGTCTCGCGCTCTTTACCTCCGCAGGACAGCCGTCGGGAGCCGGCAGACGGTAGCCGCGCTTCAGCAGATCGATCAGGTGATAAACGATCATCTGGCCCTGCTTGTCCTCGCCCATCTGCTCCATGAACACCTGAGACACAAACACTGACCTTACCATATCAAAATCTCACCATACGATGATATCACAATATAAAAAAAAAAGTCAAATGAAGAATTGGAAATAAATCTAAATGTTGTACATCGTAAAGTTAAATAATTCTACCCAGTGCACTTTGAGAGTTCCCAATCAAGAGCTCCATCCCATGCTCTTAACCTAGAAAACTTGAGTCTGAATTGACTTGTACCTGAACTTTAAACCGGACTCAACCCTCTTTCAATTTGTGATCTACTGTCTCAGTCTAAATTGCATTCACACTGGTGTTTTAGGAAGCCTAACAAATTAGAATATAATAATAATAATAACAATGACATTAATAGCCAGATATTGTAAAACAATTGCACTGTTAAATAAATAAAAATGAATTTTTCATAGGTGTATTATTTTTGCTTTACACTACAGCAGGGAAATCACAACACTTCTTTCCTAATTTCTACACTTGAAAGAGATTTTTAGTCTGGACTGCATTTAAACCGCTAGCTGTCAGAGATTGAAGCTGCACTTTAAGCTTTTATCTTGAAGGAAACTCCAGCTTCAGTGAAAACAGGTTTACAAAAAACTACAAATCTAGTGAAACGCTGTGAAAATAAAGCAGAACTGGTGTCTTGTGTTCTCGAACGAGCGCTAAACTCACAGAACGTCAAAGAAAGGAGTCGACTGCATTCCTTCAGTGTGAACGAAGCGGTTCTGAGACGCAGAAAACACCGGATCACCAGCTGATCGTCTGAACCAAGTGTGTGCTTCACTCTCAAACACGCAGCAAAAACAGACTTGATGAAGCGCATCGAGCTTTCGGTTTGAGTTCGTTTGACAGACGCTGTGCCAAAGCATAATGACACGAAACACTACTTTAAACACCTTCTATGTCAGAATAAGAAGTTTAAATATAAACTGAATCCTATAATTGACCACGATTATATCCAGACCGTTGTGCTGTCGTGATATTGATAATATCGTTACAATCCTATGAATTACTGTTACAGTTTGTTCTATCCTGCCTTCATGTCTTGACTGTCATGGTGTATTATTATTATTATTATTATTATTACTGCAGTCAGCAGATGTGTATGAGTCGTGGGGTCTTGTATAGTCCAGACCCTGGTAATGTGGTTGCTGGGGATTTACTCTGACTGTCCATTAATTTTGGTTGGTTTCTGGTAACTCTGAGGTTCTGATTGTGAGCAGTAATGATGTGGGTCACTCACGGCTGGAGGACTGCAGCTTTTGTCACTGTATGTGAAGAGTTCATAGAGAACGACTCCGAAACTCCAGACGTCTGACGCCACGCTGAACTTACTCTCGGTCAGAGACTCCGGCGCGTACCTTCATCAACACACAACATCATCATCATCATCATCATCATCAACACTACAACACACCAGTAACTCAGAAATCAGCATCTGATCATGAGCCAATCTTGTAAGAACCGGGTCACATTTAACCCGAAACCATTGTGACGATCTGTAAGGAGAATTAAAGTCTATTTTTTTAGACCAGTAAGATTTTGTTTGCACTTCATTAATTTTGCAATCCTACGGTGGCCAATAAGTGCAAAACAAATCACAATTCTGAAAACAAAATAACAAATTACAAACGCAAATGAAAATCTAAGAAACAAAATAACAATTCAGAAAACATTGAGATTTTCAGAATGCATTGCCATTCTCTCTCGAATCGATGTGGAGCTTAGTTTTTAACAGCAGATGGCGCTCTAGGCTAGTTTTTACTGCACACGCAAATGCTCACGAAGAAGAGCGCTTGTGCGTTCGGTTGAGTCATGTAAGTGTTTAAATGTATTCGCACTTCAGCTTTTATGACACAAGATCAATGTAAACACAGCCCACTGTGAACACCTTTGTAATTCACTTCAAACTCTATTATTATTTTATGTCCAAGTGGTGTGTGTAAGGAACTGGAAACATCAGAATACAGCTGTTATTAAAGCACGCAGCGCCATCTGCTGTTCACAATCCATTCCAGAGAGACTCTCAGAATCGACGCAGAATAATTACTTGATTTGCGATGCATCGATTAATTGTCCCTGACCTGGTTAAAAACAAACCAAAAAAAGGCTTCATTTTCATTAATTTCAGAATAGAAAATCATTGCTTGTTTGTCTCTTGATTTTGGGGTGAAATATAGCAGAGTTCTGTATCATTCGTCACGCAGGATCTCCTCACCAGAAGATGGGGCTCTCGCCCGGCTCGCGCACGGTGTAATACTCCTTATCCTGAGGAAGAACTTTAGTCAGGCCGAAGTCTCCGATCTTCACACGAAACTCACTCTCCACCAGAATGTTCCTGGTGGCCAGATCTCGATGGACGTAGCGCCTGGACGCCAGGTAGTCCATCCCCTAAACAAACACAGAGACAGAAGCACGTCACGCTGCGCTCTTCTTCTTGATCAGTCGTCGTGTGTGTGTGTGTGTGTGTGTGTGTGTGTGTCTCTCTCTGTGTGTGTGTGTGTGTGTGTGAGAGAGGTGTTTTCAGTACCTTACAGATCTGAGAGGCGTACAGCAGCAGCTTCATGTGGTCGAAACGCTCCTTGTTTTTTGAAAGATAATCTCTCAAACTACCGAACGGCAAAAACTCCATGACCAGCCGCAGGTTCCTCCGACCTGAAGACAGACAGAGAGTGAATCAGGACCAGCATGCTCTAGTGCAGACAGTAGGAGCCTGTGATTTCACGGAATCCAGTCATAAAACTGGAATTAACCGTAACGCAGAATATCACCGAATTTGCCCAATTTGGAATGGACCAATCAAAAGTAGGTCAGCAAACTTAAACCAAAATTTTGTAGTTTCATGATTTCAATTAATTAGACATGCTTTTTGATTCATTTTTTTAATTTAACAGATTTAAAACAGATTCTAGAAAAATTAAAACGGAAAAAAAAACTAATTTGTAAAACATGAAACAGAAATGAGGCTCTTGACAGACAGAGGCTGACCTGCGCTGTAACACACTCCCTTGTATCTGACGATGTTCTCGTGCTGCAGCGAGCGCAGGATCTCGATTTCACGCTCGAAGTCTCGCAGGTGTTCGGCCGTGCTGTGCTGCAGCTTCTTGACCGCCACGACTTCGCCCGTGTTGTCCTGCAGCGGATCGTAGCGGCACTTCTCCACGCTGCCGAAGTTCCCCTGCAGACACACAGACGGAGTGACGTCTGAAACACTGACGCTGAGCGATGATGAAGATGAAGATGAAGATGATGGTGGCTCACCTTCCCCAGCAGCTGCAGGAAGATCAGGTGTCTGGCCTCGAACTGAGTGGGTTCCTGTCTCTCGAACGCTCCGGCGAGACCCAGAGCCCGCTGCCTGCTGGGAACCGTGTCGCTCTCCGCCAGCAGCTCGTAGTCTGAGAGACAGACGTCACAGTTCTCAGTATAACATCGAAGCGCTCGGTACCACAGCCACTCTTCAGAACCATCCTCACGTGCAAAATGTGTTGATTTATTTTCATGTTTTTAATTAATTTATAATCATTTATTCACATAATCATCTTATAATCATTAGTCATTCATATGATTTATTACTTGATTATTTTTATCATTATATAATTTAAGTATTTTTATTGTTTATTCATTTATTCATGCATCCATTTATGTTTCTATATTTCATATTTTATATTTCTTATAAATGTTCCCTAGCGTATGCATTTTCATTGTTGTTCAGTCTCATGTTTGTGGTTTCATGAACTGTCTGTGTGAACAGAGACAGATAAGAGGGACTGTTTGTGGAAACCCAAGGTTTATGGGATGTTGTTGTGAAGCAGTTTTGGTATAACAGAACATGTTGTGTTTGTGCGGGTCAGACGAAGCTTGAACAATGAGACATCCGCTCTTCTCTGGCTTTTCTTGGTCAGCTTCTTGACTGTTACACACTCATTTTTGGTATCAACAGCTCTGCTGACTAGTTGTTCTGTTCCTGGACAAACTGATATTTTCTGACAGGATCTGATGTCCACGGCTGGACCCTAATTATTATCTGACGTGGAGACCTGATCTAACAACACGTGTTTTATTAATCTCAGAATTGGCTGTGTGTGTGTGTGTGTGTGTGTGTGTGAGAGAGAGAGAGTGTGTGTGAGAGAGTGTGTGTGCGTGTGTGAGAGAGAGAGAGAGTGTGTGTGTGTGTGTGTGTGTGTGTGAGAGAGAGAGTGTGTGAGAGAGTGTGTGTGTGTGTGAGAGAGAGAGTGTGTGTGCGTGTGTGTGTGTGTGAGAGAGAGAGTGTGTGTGTGTGTGTGTGTGTGAGACAGTGTGAGAGTGTGTGTGTGTGTGTGTGTGTGAGAGAGAGAGTGTGTGAGAGAGTGTGCGTGTATGTGTGTGTGTGAGAGAGAGTGTGTGTGTGTGTGTGAGACAGTGTGAGAGTGTGTGTGTGTGTGTGTGTGTGAGAGAGAGAGTGTGAGAGAGTGTGCGTGTATGTGTGTGTGTGAGAGAGAGTGTGTGTGTGTGTGTGAGACAGTGTGAGAGTGTGTGTGTGTGTGTGTGTGTGTGTGTGAGAGAGAGAGAGAGTGTGTGAGAGAGTGTGCGTGTGTGTGTGTGAGACAGTGTGAGAGTGTGTGTGTGCGTGTGTGTGTGTGTGTGAGAGAGAGAGTGTGTGAGTGTGTGTGTTAGAGCGAATGTGTGCGTGTATGTATGTGTGTGTGTATGTGAGAGAGTGTGTGTGTGTGTGAGACAGTGTGAGAGTGTGTGTGTGTGTGTGAGAGAGAGAGTGTGTGAGTGTGTGTGTTAGAGCGAATGTGTGCGTGTGTGTGTGTGTGTATGTGAGAGAGTGTGTGTGTGTGTGAGAGAGTGTGTGTGTGTGTGAGACAGTGTGAGAGTGTGTGTGTGTGTGTGAGAGAGAGAGTGTGTGAGTGTGTGTGTTAGAGCGAATGTGTGCGTGTGTGTGTGTGTGAGAGAGAGAGTGTGTGTGTGTGTGTGTGTGTGTGTGTGTGATGATATCTTCTCTTGTAATGATATGCAATGACAAGTCTTTCTAAACCTGTTGTCCAACAGAAGAGAACATTACTTATTTTTGTCACAACATCAGTCAAGTGTTTGAAATAACTTCCTTTTGTGATCTGATGTGGCTTCTTATCACAGAATGACGCATAAAATATATTATTCACTGTAATAAAGGGTTTAAATGGCTTACAAATATACTTGATCATTATGAAAATACCTGAGATGGCTTGAAGAACACAGATAAACCGTATATTGTCTTTACATTTCATCATTCAAAATGTTTAACATAAAATCTTCATTTTATTCAGTTACAGGGATAGCGATGCCTTTATAGATATCAGGGATTTCCTGAAACTCATCAGTTCTATTACTTCTGTGATGCGTGGCGTTTCTGCGCGAGGGCGCCCTCTGGTGTCCAGTATGAATGAAACACATTACATGCGTTTATAGCGCTCAGTAATGGACATATAATACCTCTATCAAAAGAAATGTTAAGCAGACATATAATAATCCATGCTTTTTCCCCATTTACAGAGGTTTACAGGATTTTTTTGTTGTTAATTTGTTGTATAAAACACTCTGATGTGGCAAGCTATCAGAACTGAGAACCGTGGTTAAAACTGAGACGGGTATTGAACCGTGGACTAACTGTATTGATCTCTAGTTATCGTGGTGTTTGGTGTGGTGAGCGTCACCTGGCGTGAAGAGGCTGTTGAGGTCTCGGATGACGGCTCTGAACGAGGGTCGCCGCGGCGGCTCGTACTCCATGCAGCTGGTGATCACGCTGGCCAGTTCTGTCCACTTCGGAGCTGGGAGCTGGTGCTTGTCTTCGTAGAACAGCAGCTTCTGCACGACACACAAGAGCATCAGTTAGAGTCCGCGGCACGCAGCGCAGACAGAAGCGCAGAAGGACCGGCGCACCTTGGACCCGTCGTACGCCGCGAGCGGGTGTTCTCCGCTGCAGTAGATCTCCCACAGCGTGGTGCCGAAGCTCCACTTATCTGCTGCCAAACTCAGGCTCTTGCTGTCCTTCACGCACTCGGGAGGAACCCACGGGATCCGGTCCACCAGAACTACAGACAGAAGAGCACAGACACGCGTCAGGAGAAACACCACGACTCTCCTCAGCTCTATAAACCAGTTCTGTGCTGCAGGAACACCGCTCCGCTCACGTTCTCTGGGCTGGACGGTGATGCTGATCCCCGGGTCACTGAGCTTGATGAACGGAGACATTCCTGTCTTTCGGTCTTCTTCTCGGGTCACCAGAACGTTCCTGGCACAGACGTTTCCGTGGATCAGGTTCTTCTCCTCCTGCGGATCAGAAACACGTGGTAATTATCACGTCTCTCGTTAGTCTGGTGCCATGCAGCGCTGGGGAAAGTTAATTTTAAAAGTAATGCATTACAAAATTGCATTACTCCCTAGAAAAGTTCCTTAGTTACCTTTTATGGAAAGTAATGTTACGTTACTTTGCGAGTTACTTTTTAAATCTGGGCAGGGCTTGCTTGTTTGCTTTTAATATAAAAAGTTATTTTACAAATGTAAATACTCTTTCACAACAAAAGTGAAGTGAATGCGGCTCAGGCTGAAGGAAGTGTAAATTCATGTCTGTACAGTAGAGGGCGCCACTCAAACTAATCACATGAAGAATATGAAAGTTCAACACTATTCTGCAATAACTAAAATTATACACACATCATTTTAGTTTATAGGTATGTTTGAATTGGTTCATCGAAGGTTATTAGCAAAGACATTGGTTAATAAAATGGGATTAAATCACTGATCTATATGTGACTGGATCGCTCATCGTGTCCTAAACTGCCAGCAGACAGTGAAGCCACCGGAAGGGTTTTACTAATCTCTACCAGCAGAGAGCGCCACTGAGTCACAGGCAAACCGCTGAACTACAATCAGCAAATCAGTCAGACGGCACTAGTTTTTATGTGTATGGAAATTCATTTTTACTTCAGATGTTATCTGCAATGTTAATGGTCTTTTTGGGCAGGATAAGCGATATATTAAAACTGTTTACGTGGGTGTGTCTGCTGCGCACCGCTGACACCAGTAACTGATCCAACACAAAATATAGCCTTTTATATAGAAATATTTCTTTATGTAGGGTCTAACCCTAACCCTAAACCTAAACATGAACCTATTAATATCAGAAATAATAGCCTCTGTTAGTGTATTGCTCTAAACTGAAATTAAAAGCTGAACTTACCATCTTGAAATAAAGCTTCATGTCTGTACTGTATGTAGTCAGTTATTTCTAAAGAAGTGCATAGAAATCATAAATCTTTCTTCAGATTTCAGAATGAGCACTCTGATGTTTATCATGTTCATGATGTTCGTTACAGTAATGAATGTAGCTTTTTAATAATTAGGGGAAATTCCAGACAGAAAAAAAATAACTTTGCATTGTAAGAATGTACAGAGATGCTTCAGATTTAAAAACGCTGACTTGTTAGGTGATGTTTTCTCATTAAACGTCATGAGCAATCCAGTTCTCTATTATAGATCAGTGGATTAAATACATAAATGATATTAGTCTTATTTAACATATGTAATTATTGCCTGTTTGTATAATATTCTGAGTTTGCATTCAACAGTTTTTATTGATTTTGATGAACACTGAATGTGTTTTTGTTCAGGTGAGATGAGTAAACGTTCATATTTAGTCTAGAACTACAGTGAGATCATGTTCACACACAACACTCTGCACTTACTCCTGATTTCTGTCACCATGGCAACACCAGAGCTGTCACTCAATACATGAGAAACAAAGTAACTCCGATATTTCATTTTAAATGAAAAGTAATGTGTTACTTTACTAGTAAATCAAAGTAATGTGATTATGTAACTCGCGTTTAATGTAATGCGCCCCCCCCACTGCTGTTGTGATTCTGTGTCTCTCACCAGGTGATGTAGCGCCCATGCTAGCTGCTTAGCCACCTCCAGCTTCCAGGTGATGTTGATGGTGTTGCGGTTTCGTTTCAGGTACGTGTCCAGAGAGCCGAAGCGCACGTACTCCTGCACCATGATGTCTGAAAGACACGCAGACGCTTACACACCTGTCAGAAACACGCATGTATATGTGTGTGTGTGTGTGTGTGTATCTATCTATCTATCTATATATATATATATACACACACACACACAGTGTTGGGCAGTAACGCATTACTTAGTAACGCGTTATGGTAATTTGATTAATTTGAGTAATTTAACATGTTATAATTTTCTAGGGCGGCAACAACTAATCGATAAAATCCATTATTATTGATAATGAAAATCATCAACAACGATTCTCATGATCGATTGGTCGGGACGGCCCACAGTGCACGTCCAGCTTCAGCCGGTCACATCAAATTACAGCACTGAGTAACATTTCTGTGGATAAAAATGCATCTAAAAATAGTGGAGGAAACAGAATGAGCTCCTGCAGGGTAAGCAGGAGATCCAGGCTGCCCAAGACATGAGAAATCTTTATTTGAAGCTTCAAGCTGATGCATTAGTGTAATGTCTTGCCTGTCAGTCACTTTGACAGATACGTGTGTGCGTCCTCAGCGCAAAAAACCTTCAGTTAACGGTCATATCCTTATCTGTACATGTCACAAATTCACACGAGCCTTTCCGTTTTTGCATAAAGACCCGTCCTGACAGTCTGCGTTGAGCTGAAATCTTTACTGAAAGAGCGGCGCGGCAGACGCGCGTTAAACAGACGAAACACAACAGAGAGGGAGAAAACATTCACTGTGCTGGAATATCTGTTGATGAACATTACATTTTTGTTTAAAAGTCCAGCAGCGTGTAACTGTCTGAATATAAATGTCAGACGCTTTTACAGGATAAAGACATGACAGTAAGAGAGGACTGACTGTGATCAGTGTTCCTGCAGAACTTTACTGTGATTTTATTTGTCTTAATTATCTTTATTTAAAATTTAGATATAGAGATTTAAACTATATTGCCTACAGTGATTAACAAATTTATTAAAACAGATGTATGTAAGGTTTTAAACCAGTTTTGTAAGGTTTGTGCCACTGCTGCTCTTAACATACAGTACTGGTAATCACCAAAATCATTGTTTAGCTCTCTGTATTGTTACTCCTCCAATATGCGTAAGCTCTTCAGTTACAGTAGTAAGCTATTTCTAATGCTATTATATAATTATTGCTGTTATCTATGAAAGAAAGGCAGAAAATAGTCAAGTGCTTTGTTTTTTATTCAGATACACAATTAGTCAAAAAGGACATAATGCCAGCAAGCTGTTATCAAAGGCAAAGGAGGCCATTTTTCTCATTATGTGAATAAATACTATTTAGTTGTTTCGGTTTGTTATTTACCCAATAAATGACAATAACATTTTTAGATTTACTTTTTTTTTTTGACAGATTCCTACAATATTTGTTTTCTCTATTATGACAGATGGTCTAATAAATTAAGCACTGTATGTTTTCATAGCAGTCAGGTGCACACTTGTTTGAAGGACATCGGGCAGAACGTGGAATAGTGTGTTTTTGTCAATAAAATTAAAATAAAGAAAACTGTGTTTGGGGGGTATTTTATCCGATTAATCGGGAAAAATAATCTGCCAACTAATCGATTAACAAAATAATCGTTAGTTGCAGCCTATAATTTTCTAAATAGTAATTAGAGTATAGCCGAGGTCTCTATGCAGTGTTTTATAATCTAGAGATTGTAAAAGGGATGTTGAGTCCAGTGGCAGTGGATTAGAGACCTGCTCCCGCGGGACAAGACGCTGCTGCGAGCGGGTGGACACTCGTGTGTGCGGGATGCTGGAGAATAAAACGATTCACGGGACTCCCAGAAAATATAGATATCTAAAAATAAAATATCTAAAACATGTAAATTGTTATTCATCTATTGCACAAAACTAACATAAATTAATATATAATATAAACGATTAACAGCTGCAAGCGTATGCAGAGATTGTATTTAGGCTCTAACACGTGTCTGCAGCGCTGAGCAATGCAGTGCTGAAATTAGCGTGCTCACGAATCCTCTCATTATAACACACGAATTGTAGACATTATGAAAGATTCATTATGCATATATTTATTGTGTTATAACAGAAATTTGTGAGATTGCGATGAACTGAGATGTCTTTTGGAGATTATAAATGCAGCTCTTTGCTGGCGTTCTGCCAAACCATGCAGCAGCTGCTTGCTTTAGTTAACAATAACTGTTCTGTGAATGTTGACACTTTAATAACACATTTATCGGGAGTGTGTATGCTGGGGTTTCATAAATTTCATGGAGAAAAAAGTAATGCAACTAACGCAACTAATTACTTTTGAAATAAAGTAATGAGAACAGTAACGTGATTACTTTTAAAAGCAGTAATCAGTAATCAGTAATTTGATTACATTTTCAGAGTAACTTGCCCAACACTGTGTGTATATATATGTGTGTGTGTGTGTGTGTAAGTGTGTGAGAGTGTGTGTGTGTGTGTGATACTCACGCTCATCAGCACACACGCAGACACCGTAGTTGAGCAGCAGGTGTTTGTGGGATAGCTGGCTCATCATGCTCGCCGACTCAAAGAAGGACTGTCAGAGAGAGAAACACGTGACGTCCGGCGCTGATCAAACCCATGAAGAGAAAGACAAAGACGCTTGGGTTTTTCCCACAGTACCTCAGTGTAGTTGCGGTGGGTTTTATCCAGGACTTTAAGCACCACGTCCATCTTGTGGATCTCTCCGTAATCGCTGAGCTCCCTCCGGACGCCGCGGAAGACCTGCGTGAACGTTCCCTGACCCAGACTCTCTCTCTGAACGCAGAGAAAACATTACGGTAATGTCATCAGAAAGAGATGCACCTGCACTTCCATACCCAGGTATGATATGAACATAAAAGCCTCGTTTAGATTGCCCAAATCCGATATTTGGCAAGTGTGATTGGGGAAAAAAAGCACGTGAAATCCTTTTAAAGCCACATTCATATGTAGCTGTTGTTTTTTGGTGTAGGTACAGTACTGTGCAAAAGTCTTAAGCCATTAGTATTTTCAGCAGCTAAAAATGATTTTAAGTCAGTTATTTCTATCTTTTTCTGTGTGTCAGTAGGAAATATCAGCGTCTTGGAGACACAGTTCTTCTGGATTGAGTCTGTCTCAGTTTGTTCTGTTTCTTCATGTGACTCCAGACAGACTGATGATGATCAGATCACATCTCTGTGTGCAGCACAAACACCTCACTGCAGTATTAACATTAATGGCCAAATCAGTGTTTGGGAATGTAAACTGGCACACTACAGCAAAAGATGGAAATAACTAACTTAAAATAATTTTTAGCTGCTGAAAATACTAATGGCCTAAGACTTTTGCATAGTACTGTACGTTAATGCAACATCACTGCTATAGAAATGCAGATACTCTAAGATGAAAGAAACAATCTGAACAACGAATCGGATCTGAACAGTTGTGATGCATAGCGCAGGTGATCAATCATTCAGATAAGATTCCAATCAGATACATGTAGGACTCTGTAAACAGTGGCCCACAAAACTGCAGAACAGACACATTCCAGAAGAATCCAAAGATTCCCCCTCCTAACCATCTAGAAGTCGTAAAAGTAATTAACTACCCAAATGATGCCAGCGTGTCTCGACCAGTTCCTGTCCTGCTCTGCGTTATCTTCTCAAGAGATACATAAAATAGTGATAAGCTTTTAACTCAATCAACAAAACAGAGAACCTCTGTCTGGAACCATTCAAAGCAACAGCTGATCAGTGTACCTCATGACTATTTACGCATAAATTGATAATTGAATAAACAAAGGAAACAAATGTGTGTTTTGTCTTTTATATGCTTGATGTGTTTATTTGTAACCTATGAAGTTAATCTTTGTTTTATAACTCCTTTAAGTAGATAAAGTTATTAATGTGCATGCATTTACATTTAGTCATTTTGCTGATGCGTTTATCCAAAGCGACTTACAATTGGGGGATATATAAAGCAATTCTTCTTATAAAGGCAAACAGACAGGAAGTGCTCGTAATACCAAGCTTCAGGCATTGTTCAAAGTACAAGCTAGAAAGGGAAGGAATAAATAAAGAAAATTTTTTTTTTTTATTGGATGAAGTCAAGTAGTGTCGAAAGAGATTAGTTTTCAGCTGTCACTTGAAAATGGTCAAGGATTCAGCATTCCGGATAGGGGTGGGAAGATCATTCCACCAGCCAGGAACGGTGAAGGAGAATGTTCTGGAAAGTGATTTTGAGCCTGTCTGTGATGGTACCACGAGGCATCACTCACTAGCGGATCTCAGACTTCTGGAGGGGATGTAGATTCGTAGTAGTGAGTGGAAGTAGACAGGTGCTGAGCCTGTTGCTGTTCTATATGCAAGCATCAATGTCTTGAACTCGATGCAAGCCGCAACCGTTAGCCAGTGCAATAAGATAAAGAGAGGTGTAACATGGGCTCTTTTGGGCTTGTTGAAGACCGGTCGCATTCTGAATCATTTGTAGAGGTTTGATTGTGCTTGATGGAAGTCCAGCCAGAAGAGCACTGCAGTAGTCCAGCCTAGAAATGACAAGGGCCTGGACAAGAAGTTGTGCATCAGGCTCCGTTAGAAAGGGCCTGATGTTTCTGATGTTGTGCAATGCAAACCTGCAAGATCGAGCAGTCTTTGTCAAGTCAAGTCACCTTTATTTATATAGCGCTTTTAACAAAGATTGTGTCAAAGCAACTGTACAACATTAATTAGGAAAATAGTGTCAATAATGCAAAATGACAATAGTAAACACTAATTTTTCAGTTAAAGGCAGTTGATCATTGAATTCAGTGATGTCATCATCCAGCTCAGTTCAGTTTAAATAGTATCTGTGACATCAAGTCGAAGATATCGCTGTAAATGAAGTGTCCCCAACTAAGCAAGCCAGAGGCGACTGCGACAAAGAACCAAAACTCCATCAGTGAGAGAATGGAGAAAAAACCTTGGGAGAAACCAGGCTCAGTCGTGGGTCAGTTCTCCTCTGACCAGACGAAACCAGCAGTTCAATTCCAGGCTGCAGCAAAGTCAGATTGTGCAGAGGACTCAACTGGTTTCTGTGGTCTTTGCAATGTGGTCTTTGAAGGTCAGCTGGTCATCAAAGGTTACACCAAGGTTTCAGACTGAAGTTGATGGGGTAATTGTAGAAGAACCTAGCTGGATGGAGAAATCATACTGTCGAGTTGGAGTTGCAGGGAAGACAAGAAGCTCAGTCTTTGTCAGGTTGAGTTGTAGGTGATGTTCTTTCATCCATGCCGAGATGTCCGTCAGGCAGCCTGAGATCCGTGCAGCTACCGTTGGATCATCTGGTTGAAATAAGAGATAGAGCTGTGTGTCATCAGCATAGCAAAGGTAGGAGAAGCCATATGTCTGTATGTTGGGACCCAGTGATGTTGTGTATATGGAGAAGAGGAGGGGTCCAAGAACAGATCCCTGAGGAACCCCAGAGACAAGTTGATGTGCTTTGGATACTTCCCCTCCCCAAGCCACCCTGAAATTACCAGTGAGATAGGATTCAAACCAGCGAAGTGGAATCCCTGTGATGCCCAGTGATGAGAGGGCAGACAGAAGGATCTGATGATTGACAGTGTCAAAAGCAGCACATAGATCCAGCAGAATAAGAACTGATTATTTGGAATCAGCTTTTGCAATTCACAAGGCTTCTGTGACTGACAGTAATGCAGTCTCAGTTGAATGGCAAATCCTGAAACCTGACTGGTTAGCGTCCAGTTTGTTGTTCTGTGAGAGAAACAATGATATCTGGTTGAAAACAACTAGTTTAAGGGTTTTCGCTATGAATGGAAGGAGAGAGACAGGTCTTATCTACAGTAAAATTTCAGTTTAATCCGTTTACATATATTAAAAGTTATTTTATGTAATAGCGTGCTCGACTGGGGGGATCTCCACATACCCCTTAAGCCACTCCTCCGTCGAGGGCAGTGAGGGCAGAAGAGGCACTAGCTCTGTTTTGAGAAGAAAGAGGTGCCCTCCAGGACCTAGTAAGCTCCTCATGCACCTCCTCCGGGAAGAATGGACCCAGAGGTGGACGTCAAAGATCAACGTCAAGAGATTTTCCCCACATGATAGATGGAACAATATGTTAATGTATGCAAGAAGAAGAGTAATACAGGGAGTGGCCTCGCCCTGTAGCAACATCTGATTGGACCACCATATTATGGTTAAAACCACAGTGACTGAAGTAATTAGTGGCTTGAATGGCGTGAACCACTAAAAATGCAAGACATGACTAGCGTTCTTGTCCTCCAGAACTCTCAAACACTCCGTTGAAGCTTCATGACTCTAGAGAAATCTTCAAAGTCTTTGAACCGCACAACTCTTTCAAATTTCAAATGATTTTCAACGGTCGCTCTGCCGCGTCCAGTGTAGACAGACTTTAGCTGTTGTGGTGCGGCACAAAAACTGTCGCGTCTGGTGTAAACAACGCTGTCAGACTCTTAACTTCAAGCACGTCATCCTGCGTAACTAAGACAACCAACCTCAGAAGCTCCTCCGTAACCAGGCAACCCTCCATTCATCGTCAGGTGAACCAAAGGATGTCATCCAAAGAACGATTTCCAATCAGAAGCACCGTGATTCCCTGAGACAAGCCGACGAGGAAAAGCCGTTTTCAACCAAAACACAAGTAAACAAGGTCTCTTCTCTCTCTGAAATTGGTGCTAAATCGTCTTAAGCGGTAAAGATAAGCCAAATCTCTGCTTTTGTGACTTTCTCAGGTTGTGATTTAAGAACTAGTAGCAACTACTATACTTTCGGGACTTCATTCAAACTCAGTAACTCTCATCCTCTCAACTGTATGTGTATGTGTGTGTGTGTGCTATTAGTAGTAGTTTCATGTATCTTAGAGTAGCAAATAATACATTTTTGTTTCATTTTAAGGAAGCAGTGTCTTGTGATGTGTTTATAAAGCTAAACTCATGCCCAGATCTTGTTATCTAGCTCATGGTTTATAAAATATCGCTAGCACGTATTATGACCTTAGGCCAAGGGAATAATATAAATATCAAAATTAAGATGTACTGATTTTAATGTTTCGCTGGACGAATAGTTGATCAAGCGTAAACTATCAATTTTGAATCCATTTTAATCAAGTTCTTTGGATTCGATTCCCTTTGAACTTGACTAATTTCCTCGCACAAATAACGTGATTTGTGCTGAGAGTGTGAATGTAGCTGGCGAGATCTGCGTTCTTGAGAGCATCAGTGTGTGTGTTCAGACTCACCGTCTCCAGATCTTCTTTATGGATCTTGTGGAAGATCATCTGGTTGACGTGTTTGAATTCAGACGGCGAGAGACACGCTTCAGAGGTTTGGCTGCTCCTGCACACCAGCAGATTGGATTTATCTACAGACACAAACACACGTCACTCACACACTTCCCCCGGAGCGTCCGGTCCAAAGCAGAGATCCGCATCTGACCTTTGCTGCGCGGCGGACAGCGGCAGCTGAACTGGAACACGTGTCTGTCGGAGCGCAGCGCCTCCTTCTGGTAGTGCTGCAGTAATTCACCCAGACTGTTGAAGCTGCATTTGGCTCCATTGAGCACAAACTCTCCGGAGTGAGAGCGAACCACCAGACAGTGCTTGAACTCCAGCTGACCCTCGAACTGCAGACATGCACACAAACACACACCGAGAGACAGAGACACACACACACACAGATCCTGGAAAGTTAGTTACTGCTGGGGATTGAAAGATAAAGACCTGTGATATAATCCACACAAACACACTCACCTCAACCACGAAGGACAGGAAGTACCGGTCGTAATCTTTTGGGCTGCACCGCAGGATATAAACGCCCCTGTGGTTTTCACATCGGCGCAAGCGGCTGATGGCGAACTCCGTCCTGACCCGAGAAAACAGTTCATTTCTGAAGACTGTGTGTGTCTGTGTGAGTGTGTTTCTGTATGCGTGTGTGTGTGTGTGTGAGAGAAACTCACGACACTGGCCCGTGGCAGCTGATCTGAATGGCCTCCAGCAGTCTAGGGGGCGCCACCTCCTTACACAGGTAGTGATGAGCGTCTGTGGTGAGTCTGTAGTAGCCGTCGATCAGAGACACGAAGGACAGCGCCTCGCTCAGAGAGTGAAACTCCAGCTCCTGCGGGACACAGAGAGAGACGCTGCAGACACGGATCTGACCCGAGGACGGACTGAAGCACGACCGAACCTCACCAGCGTCTGGCCGTCCCGTCTGTTTATGGAGACGATCCGGTTCTCCACGGACCCGTCTTTAGTCCCCTGCTTTACACTGATGTCGATGACGTCCGAGAAATCGCAGTAAACCTGCGGATCCTGAGAAAGACAGCGAGGGTCAGAGCCGCTCTCCTCAGAATATACACAGAAACCATAAAGTCTCCTCACTAAAGCTGGGCCATTGATTAATTTGAAATTTAATGTTTTGCCACAATTTGATTTTTTAGAAATCAAAGTATCGCGATTTTGAATAGAAATATTACCAAACATTAGAATTAGACACTTTGACAATATGCCAATGATAACCGTAAAGAGAAAAGAATGATTAGCCGCTCACGAGTGACGCGCTCCTATCACTAAACACCATTCACACAGAAAGCATGAAGATGCGACGCAGCAGTGGAATAGAAAACACATGCAAGAAGATGGGAGTGAACTTCTTGTAACTTGAGCACAGTGTTTATAGAATGCCGTTTCATAAGAGATGTGAGTGCAGCAGTCAAACACGTCCATGTTTACACAGAACAAACAATGCAAAAGCAGCGCAAGTGAATAAAAAAACCTGTGAAGAACTGCTGTATGTCTGATATTACATGTGTGCCTCACGGTGACAGACTGAAAGAACGTTATAGTTAATAATAGTCTACTGCTGGTATACCTTCAGTTGTTTTGAATATGAATTACCTTGACTTGAGATTTTTTGAAAGCATTTTCCTCGTATTATTTCTGAACATATGTATAAGACAAGTTTGTACAAGATGTCGTTGTAGTTCATGCATCTTTTCTGCAAAGATATTTAACAAGTGCTTTATGTTGACAACTTCATGTGTGCTGCACTTGGAATAGAATTTTCTTTAAATAGATGGTTAATAAAGAAAGTTACCTGATTCGTGTTGTAATTACATTTTCAAGGTGACTAGTTAAAAATCGTGGTTACACTTTATTTTAGGGTCTCTTAACTAGTTGCTTATTAGCATGCATATTACTAGAATATTAGCCTTTATTAGTACTAATTAAGCACATATTGATGCCTTATTCTACATGACCTTATTCTACATCCCTAATTCTACCCAATACCTAAATTTAACAACTACTTTACTAACTATTAATAAGCAGCAAATTAGGAATTTAATGAGGGAAAAGTCGTAGTTAATAGTGAATGTGTTCCCTATTCTAAAGTGTTACCAAATCGTTAAAAAATAAAATAAAATTCAACAATCTGTCAAACGTTCTGAAAAAGTCGAGATGTAAATTTTCCCCAATGCTCCGCACCTCTGGGCCCCTGGGCTCTTCGGCTGGGCTCCAGCGGATGCCGTGGCTCCCGCTGACGGTGATGCAGACGTCTCCTGCGGACGGTCCGCTGACGTGGAACTGCTCGCTGTAGAAGGCCGCCTGCAGCGTCTCCAGACTGACCACGTACTTCAGCTTCAGGTCTCGCGGCGTGGCTTTACACGCACTGAACTGCTGGATGAACTTCCTGAAGCGGAAGCGGATCCTCTTCCGGGTCACAAAGTGCTGCTTCTGGATGTGCGCTCGCATGTTCTTCGGCAGGAACGACTTATAGCTGCAAATGAACACAAAGCAGATCACCAGAGTTCAGTTCAGACTCTATGGGCAGCGGCAGGTCAAAGGTCACGGGGAACGCACCTGTTGTGGTTGTAGATGTCAACAGGTGACTTGGCTTTTTCTTTGGCCAAACGCATCATATCAAGAACAGCCAATCCCAAGCACTCTTCCTGAAACTCCAGGCTGATGGGAACGCTGACCGCGCCGCTCAGGAAGTCTGACCTCCACTGAGAGACAGACAAATAGACGGAGAGACAGGTTTGCACAATTAACAATGTGTGCGACAGTGAAATCACAGTAAAGTATTACTCCAGCAGCAGCTGTCGTGTAATCTGGACTAAGAACAACAAGATTCATAGACGAACCCTGACCCCAAATGACCCTAAACTAGTGGAGATGTTTATCATAGACCGTAGTTCTGTGATCTCTATAGGGCCTTTCGCACCGCAGGAACCTTTCCATAGCACCAGAACTAATTGTGGAACTACCCACTTTTGGTGTTTTCGCACCGCAGGAACTGGGTGTGATTTTAGACTGCCTTTTTCAAGAACCAAATTAGCTCCTACTGCGGAGCAGGGTCTGACCAGCACGACTGGTGCTACCGTGATGTAAGTAGACATTGATCGGCCGGACGCCTTCGAAAACGCCCTCACCCGCCATGATTTACAACACCGTGTAACATACTGTAAACATTGTGTCAACTTATTTCACAAGTATGACAAACAGCGATAAATATACTGACGCTGAAGTGCAGGCACTGTAGCACTGTAGCACTGCTGGTTGTGGTTGGAGACTCTTAGTCCTCCTTTCCGTTCTTTCAATTGCTTTACGTATACGACGACATTCCATGTCCATAATTGTTAAACCCGCGAGACACAACAATACACCGCTCCGATCACAGCGTCCTCCATCCTCCGGTCGTTAACGTTCTTCTTCTCTGTTAACGTTGTTGAAAGCAGCGCACCAATGACGTCGCTGTCGACCGGCTTACGTCAGGTCCTAGCACACACTCTCGGTGCGAATGCAACCCTTTAAATGGTTCTGGGAAACAGTTCACACAAAATCGTCCCAGTACTTTAGTACTGTACATTTAGTTCTGGAACTAAAGCGGTGCGAAAGGCCCTTATATGTGACCCTGGAGCACAAAACCAGTCGTAAGGGTCAGTTTTTTTTAAATTGAGATTTATGCATCATAAATGAATAATCTTTCCATTAATGTATGGTTTGTTAGGATAGGACAATATTTGGCTGAGATACAACTATTTGAAAATCGCCTTTGAAGTTGTCTAAATGAATTCTTAGCAATGCATATTACTAATCAATAATGAAGTTTTGATATATTTACAGTAGGAAGCTTACAAAATATCTTCATGAACATGATCTTAATATCCTAATGATTTTTGTCATAAAAGAGAAATGTATAATTGTGACTCATACAATGTATTGTTGTCTATTTCTACAAATATACCTGTGCTACTGATGACTGCTTCTGTGCTGCAGGGATACAGATATGATTCACTATTCTAACAATATTCACAATACAGCAGTCATTGTTGTGTTGTCTAATGACTATCAGTGTGGAAACAGCGTTATCATAGTGTCGGCTGTGAACATCAGTAACTTGGATCACCTGAGCAAACAGGTACGCCGCAGTGATGTCATCGAGCACAGGTGCCTCTGAGCTCTTGGAGACGCCGTACCTGCGGGCCGCGCTCGAGCCGCTGCCGTACCAGCCTGGAAAATAAAACCTGCAGACGGAACAAATTAGATCGGGCTGCCAATCCCAGCATGCATCAGTGCTGCAGCAGATCCTCGCGGCGCTCACCTGATCCTGAACAGCAGCGTCTCATTGGCCGAGGCCTCGATCTTGAGGATGTGATTGGGTGGAAGCCACACTCGGTCTCGCTCTCTCATGAGTCCAAACAGACTGCAGTACGGGGGACTGACACCTGTCAATCATTCACAGCAAACATCAGGAGGCTGCGTGACCTTTGACCTGTGAATACATCCACTCCGTCTGTGTGTGTGTGTGTGTGTGTGTGTGAGCGAGTGTGTGCGCGTGTAAGAGCTTGAGTATGTGTGTGTGAGAGTGTGTGTGTGTGAGGAGGAAAGAAGCACAGCAGCTGCAGCATTAAAGAGAGAACTGAATTAAAAGAGGAAGTAAATGAGGGTGTGTCCTATACACACACACTTAGGCCCTTATCACTCAGAGGGGTAAACAGGAAGTGGTAAGAGTGGTAACAGGAAGTTTACCAGACTACAGCAACCCTCGAGCCACAGCAAGACTCCTCGTGTAACAGCTCACTGTGGTGACGTCATTAATCACCTTTCAGTGAATTCTGACATCATTCTGACAGAGGCTCATGTGTGGCTCTGTGCAGTGTTTGAGGTTCAAAGATTCGCTGTGTTATACGCTCACGGTGTAAGAATACAGCAGTGACGAGTCAGAATACAGTGAAGCCTCAGTAAAACACAGCACTGGGGGGCAGATCTGGAGCGCTCCGCCGAGCCCAAGCACACTTCTACAGGCTGCTAGAAGAATTAAGGTTTATTTTTGCAGCATTGAGCAATGAAGACAATCACAGACATATCTGTTGACTTCTTGAAGGCAGTGGCCAATCAGAGGCGTTTAAGTTGGTCATAATTAACTGAAAACACCAGAGCTTTTGTGCAGTGCAGTTCTGCTCGTGAATCATCTCAAGGTGCAGACGAAGGGAATGACCGGTTTGTGCTCCCACCAGTCACTCCAGGATTTCACGATTTTTTGTTTGTGATTTTTGCAATCAAAATTACTGATTTGGCTGCGGCTTTTCTCAAAATTTGCGATGATATTTGCGACATTTCTTATTGTTTTGCAGTGAAAATATACCACAGACCACATTCTTCTAACACTGTTATGACTTCGAGGACCACTGTAGGTCTCCAGACTAACGTTTGAGGACACCAGCACCAGTGCCATTAAGTTCTGCAGAAGGTGTCTCCAGCAGCTGACAGTGAAGCACTCTCCCTAATCACACACGTACATCTCTGAGACCGCTAATGTCTGCATTTACACGTGCAAGATGTGTTTTTAAGAGTGCTTGTTCATCTGCAGTACGTCTCTAAGATGTTTCCTGTCAGATTTCAATCAGACATTTATTAGAACGCATGTAAAACTGCTTCTGAGACCTTTATCAGAGTACACAGCAGATGATTCCCAGATCTTTAGCAGACGTCTTACACATGTAATATATCTGATAACGTACTTTTATTACTGCCATTCATAATGTCTAAATATATTTTAATGAATACAAAAATATATAGGCTATATTAGGGAGTGGAAGTACTTCTCTGCAGCCATCTACTCATTTAATATTTTTTTTTAAATAAGTGTTTTCCTACATTATATTATTAAAGCATTGAAGTGCGTGGAAAAGTTGTGTGAAGCATTTAAAATCACTCGAAAACATTACACTATTTCTGCCACAAGTTGTTGCTGTAGTCTTACTGTTAAATCAGGGGTGAACGGTGGAGATTGTGTTTACTGAACAATGTTTCTCCTGGTCTCCACATCAGTGGTGTTTGCTCTGATATCAGCTTTAACAGAATTCTTCACTGAATGTGAATGCTCCTCACAAGGTTTCACAGAGATGTTATTGATTCTGTGGTGAACTCTACTGCTTTCTTCACTGTATCTCCCAGCGCTGTGTATAACGGTGATCGAGATCAGCCCGCGGCTCCAGCTCCAGCAGATCAACGGTCTGCGCAGCACGAACTAGTAGCGCGGATTCGTTCTGCTTTCGGTTTGTTTATCCAGTGTAGCTTGTGTAAATCGATCATGAAGAGAACGCAAGGCTTTTCTTTGACTGAATGCGCACTGCAATGACGTCACGGGATGCTTCTAAGCCCAAATTCTGCAGACAATTTGTGGCAATTACGAAAATTTTAGATTTTTTTATTTCTTTTTTTTTGCTTGATTTTGCGATAAATTCACTAACCAATCACAGCACACGCTGGCCCAGGTAACCAATCACAGCACATCTCAGTATTTCAGAAGGCGGGCCTTCATTTGATACATGAACTATTCGAGCTGTTACATAATGTGTTTTTGAACAACCTAATACAAGAGCCTGTTCTAGTACACTCCCAAAACAAGACCAAGACTTTGTAAAAGAGCAGAATAGGACCCCTTTAAAATAAATAAAATTATATTGGCTCTATATCGGCCACCTGGATTTCCAAGGTATTAGCATCGGCTTTTAAAAAAAATAATATCTGTCAACCACTAACCTTAACCCATGGTTACTAACAGCTAGTTAAGCTCACGTGAGGAGACGCCTCGCTCTGATTTTACTACTGAAACAGAACGGTGTCTGTCTGCCGCAGACGATGCGAGGAATGCAAGCCACTCGGCAAACAACAGCATTTACACATAATTAACTAATGATGTTCATGAAGAAATAAAATATGATTGCTTATCTATGCACTCACATGTCTTTTTTTTTGATGAGTAAAGTCATAATAATCTGGAATGAAGTTCCCACAAACACACAAAGTACAGACTGGATTCTGTTCATCCTTATTAAAGGGATAATTCACCCAAAAATGAATATTCTGTCATTAATTACTCATCCTCATGTCGTTCCAAACCGTAAGACCTTCGTTCATCTTCAGAACACAAATTGATGGCAGATGGAGTATTCTGACGATGTCTTTCATACTTTCCTGGACCTTGACCGTGTAAGTTACTTGGCAGTCTATGGGACAGTCACAGGCCTCCCGGTTTTCATCCAAAATATCTTAATTTGTGTTCTGAAGACGAACAAAGCTTTTATGGGTTTGAAATGACATGGGGGTAAGTGAATAATGAGAGATTTTTCATTTTTGGGGCTGAAGTATGGCTGTAATTGCTGGGACGGGTCAGGACTCACCGCACTCCTTGGCGGCGCTGATGCAGAGCTCTTCGGTCACGTATTCTCCGGCCGGATAGGTCAGCGCGCTCGCCTCGTCTCTGTACAGATGCACCTGCAGGGCGGCGCCACACGCCTGCTTCTCCACACGCTCATCACGCGGCTCCATGCTAACAAACGCTGTCAGAACCATTTATATCTCCCCTGAGGAGAAACACACACAGTCTGTCCTTTAAAACATGTTTTAAAACACACTAAACTGAATCTCAACTCAGCAAACATGCATAACTGTCACACTAAAGGCTGATTTATACTTCTGCATCAGACATACGTCATAGCCTCTATGCTGTAGGCTGTACGTTGGTTTTCATTTATACTTCTGTGTCGTTGACGTGCAGTACACACTCAAACCGCTAGTGTTCAGTGTCCACGCGCCTGTTGCTGGTGTAACCCGCAGTACCACGACAAAAAACAAAGAAGAAGCGGCTCGTCGGAGAAGCATTATAGCCATGACTGCGGCAAATAAATATCAAAGAACAGATCATTTATTTAAAACTACAAAAAAGAGACGACAACGGAACAACAGAAGATGGCATTCTTTCAGTCTCCACAAGGACTTGTACCATGACACAACCGTTTGTCGTGGACAACATAGTGATGTAATGCTACGTTTTATAATAAATGATAAGACACTTGTTCTCTGCTTTGTTTTATTTTAAATAAGAAGGTGTTACATTAAAATATATTAAAGTGCAAAAAACACACACAAAACTCAAATACATACAGAGAGAGGGGTCCTAGCAGACCAATCACAGTCCTTGCGGTCCGCGGAGACTTGACGCGCTGTGAGATTTTTGGAGAGGTGCACGTCAGGCTACACACAACCTACAGCGGAGTTTACACGCAGAAGTATAAATCAACCTTAATACTACACTAACGCAAACTCTAACCCTGTGGTTAACATCAGCTTGGACTCAGTTTGCATATCGCTTTGGATAAAAGCATCTGTGTGAAGGTAATGTCATTAAAGAGTTGAGGGAAAGAGGATCAAACTCTGTTGATGTCCTTTTAAACCCACATGACTTTACTTCTTCTGTGAACACATAAAGAGATGTTTAGCAGAATGCAATGTTAAAACAACAACATAAAAGTATTGTCTATGGAAATATTTGAGAAGAAAGTAAATGTCAACCAAGTGAAACATGCTTGTGTTTTAAACTGATCTGAATGCAGATGAGACTGAATGAAAACTTGATCAGTGAATGCAGATCATTCTATGCCTCCAGAAAACTTTGACTGAAGCACATCAGTCGCTTTAATGTGTTTCTGGAGCATGACGCTCTGATCTCTATCTGTCTTTTCTGTATGATAAAGAGCGACATGAACATCCTGCTCAACACTTCAAAGTCATGCGGCTTCGGAGTGACATGATGAAGGACGACAGCACTGACATTTGACGTCTTTTTATTTAGTTTGACTTTATGTGTATCGCACAGCACTTTAGGTCAAGCATGAGTTGTTAAAGGTGCTTTAGAAAAAAAAGATTTGGTGTTTCTGGATGTTCCCCTCTGTGTAATACATCGGGTGCCTCTGTAAAACATTTGGAGCTCTGACCAGTGCTGGGGAAATTTACTTTTAAAAGTTATACATTACAATATTGCATTACTCCATAAAATGTAACTAATAGTGTTACTTAGTCACTTTTTATGGAAAGTAATGCATTGATACTTTTGTGTTACATTTTATCACCGAGGCTGGTCTTGCTTATTTGTTTTTTAATAACAAAAAAAAACACAGAAGTTTCATTTTTGGGAACAGTAAATCCCTTTCACGCCAGAAGTGAAATGAATAATCGTCAGTCTGAAGGAAGAGTCTCCGTCTCTGATTTCTCTTAACACCAGACGGGAGAGCCGTCAGTCAGTACACGGGAAACAATGTGACACGTGTTACTTCATCTGAAGAAGTAACTCCAATACTGCTGTTGTTAATTTGAAAGTAATGTTACTTTAGTAGTGAAAAAAGTAATCTGGTCACGTAACTTGTAATGTGTTAACAAGGGTCTGACGGTGTTTATTGTTTAAATAAAGCAGTAGATCAGAAATCAGTCTGCTGCTGGTCTCACAGCAACACTTTCAATATTTCTGACTTTTTTGATCTCATTTTGCAGTCGTATACACACACACACACACACACACACACACACACACAAACGCTGTGCAGCTGAAAACCACATGAAAAAAAGACAAAGTGCAGAAAAAAGACACTACAATAAGCATGTTTGTGTAGTGTGCCAATGGCCTCCACTCTTATTTAGTAAATGTAAAGCTTGTTATCGGTTGATTAGTAGAGTAATGAACCTTCTGAGAGTCAGTGGAGCTTTACAGCGACTGTAACGAGACTCTGGGGAATCAACGCAGCAAACAAACACGCGTCGCTCCGTTTGGACATCTGTCTGGTTTAACATGAACAATAATCAATAACAAACTGACTCGATTTGATCTGATGCAGGAACATTACAGAAACTTTCGTCTGGTGGCATCTTCTTCTTCGTCCACAAAGACACAGAACGCTCTGCTACACGTCTCTACCCACAATCCTCTAGCCAGACCCTGTAGACCCGTCTAAACTGAACAAATACAGTTCGCTATTTAGCCACGGCTAGAAATAGTTGATGCCACAACAACAGAGCGATGGAAATTCACACGCAGCGTAACGGGACGCTGATCAGACGTCAGGATTCATGTGTGTTTCTGTGAGCTTCTGTGGTCAAACTGATCAGAAAGAGGAAATGAAAACAGAGCGTTTGCATAATATTAAAGTGAGCGTGATTTAATCGTGTGTGTGTGTGTGTGTGTGTGTGTGTGTGTGTGATTGACAGTCACTGCTCTCTTGGGTTTTTCCTGAAAAGTTACAGACATGTTTCCATTAAAGCTGCAGTTAAACTGAAACAGCGACAGGATCTGTCCTCATTAACAAACGGAGCTGGTTTCTGATCGCTCTGATGTGTGAATGCGAGTCATTCTGCAACCTCATCTGATTTGATATGATTCACTGATGCATGTTATTATACAGAGAGGAACACCAGAGCAGATCTAATAACCTAGATTAATACACTAAAAATGATTCTTTAGTATTTCTTTAGATAAACGTAAGATCATCTAAGTGTACTCAACTGTGATATTTTTTGGGACACCATGAATGTGAACTAAAATGCACTTCTAACATACTATCTCTGTATTTAAAAATGTGTTTAGTCACCACAAGATTGCTACGCTTACGTTTTTCTTAAGAAATTCTAAAGAATCATTTTTAGTCTATTAATTACAAAAATATGACGCAAAAATATAGCACTTTAATTATATTATGGAAGTGAAATTTTTTTTCACCTGGGATGATGTAAATCGCATGTAAAGCCCAGCATTTAAAATCCCATCCTACTGTTGTTCCTGTATTTCCAGCAGAGCAGGATTCTGTCGTCTCATTGATCTTCAATGCTTTTCTTCACTGTCTGTTTCCTTGCGGTTCTGCTCACGACAGAATGACAAACGGTCCCAACAAGGCACACAGACCGAAGAAAGCAGCAGCGAGAGTCCGGCCGTGTTATCAGGCGGCTCTCAGCTGTGTTATCTGCAGAAGAACACTGCGTTATCACACAGCAGCCTGCAGCGACGCAGAGCAGCCCAGCACTCCGCCGACTCCAGAAACACTTCTGAGCTCCTACCTGCTCCGAGAAACACCACAACGAACCGCTGCACTTCCACAGACGACAGTCAGATGATCGGTGAAGATGGATCGGTGTGTGTCATCAAAGAACGGCGAGAGAAAGCATAAGGAGACGTCTGCTCTCTCTCAGTACTGTGATGACACACACCGATCGATCTGATCAGCGCTGCTTCAAACACATCTAAGCAGTCTTCAGAGGAAGCATCAGGTCAGCATGCTACAGTGTTGCCAAGTCCAGGGTTTGGGGAACCATAAAACCTGTATTTTACTGCCTGGAATACCGGCGGACCCCCCTCGAAACGTGATTGGGATAGTTTTGTTGTGAAAACCTGGCAACCCTGGCACGCTACACGAGGAAATGTTTGAAAGCATAATATGAATGTACTTCAAACGGCACATTGAAATCACTCAAGCAGTAACAGTGTTACAATGCATCATTACTGAAGACTTCGACCTTAAAATAATATATATATATTCTTATTTATTTATTTATTTAAAGTTTTTTTTTAAAGCAGTGGTTCTCAAAGTGTGGGCGTGCAGGCCATCAGCAGAAAAAGAAAATACATAAAACAGTGACCAGCCAAAGAACATAACTCCGAACGGGAGATGGTGGATCGGTTTGTGAAAGGGAAGAGAAAGGCCATAGATGATGTCACACAGACCCAGACAGATGCTGCTCGTTCAGAAGATAAATGCAGACAATATGACGCGCATATCTTGCTCTCGCTTCACTCACTGTGTCTGTACCGGACGCACCGCTACAGCTCTACTGGACACTGGACGCGAGGAAGCGACCGCTGCAAATCATTTAACTTTGTGTCAGTACGTCATAAACAGAGCAAGGCATCAGTTTAATGTCGGGGTTTGTCGCGTCGCGCCGCATCAGTGTAGACAGCGTCACCGGGTTCTACTGTGTTTTACCGCGGCTCGTGTCCGGTGTAGACACACGTGTTTACTGTCGCTGGTGAGGACGAAAGCCTGTGTGTGTCCTGTGCCTTTAGCAGACAGCATGAAACACACAATAAATAAATAAATAACAGAGAGAACAATAATAATAATAATAACAACAGGTATTCTCTCTGTGCTATTTTTCAAGTGATGCAGGTGTTTTTTTCCCTGTAGGTTTTTTAAAATTAAAATAGCATTAATTTTTCATAATGTTTAGTGAAATTATCTGGCGCGACCAAAAAAGTTTAGAACCAGTGATCTAAAGTTCACAGACAGTGTTTAGAAAGTGCAGTCCACATGTTCACGTGTTTATTACAGTGACTCAGAAATACATAAAGTAGTGTGGTACAGCAACAGATTTGTTTTATATTTCTGCAATCTACTTTAGTTTGTGTGATTTGTATATTAATGTTTACACCAGGCTTATTTGTCAGTGCTTTATGTTGCATAATTATTATATGCTTACAAGGTCAGAAGTTCAACAAATCAGTCAATATTCTACTGTGATTGTAGTTGTTTAATAAAAATATCATTCATATCAATTCATGCATCACCTAATTTCATCGTAACATGAATCTATCTAATATTGTGTTGGTTATACTATACAATGATTTTTTAGCTCGTCTTTGTTGAATTATACAGAGAAAAAAGAGCTTTAAAAAATAATTGCATATTAAATCGCAATCGCAATATTGGTAAAAAAAAAAAATCGCAATTAGATTATTTTCCAAATTGGTTGAGCCCTAATATCTCCAGTGAATAATCAAACCATCTCACCTCCAGAGAATCAGAACATCAGTGTCCCGTTCAGACCTGTTTTATACAGTGTCTGGTTCAGACTGAAGCGGAGCTCCGCTGCTGTCACTTTAAGACGCTCCTGTCAGAGTCTAACCACAGCCATGTGTGAAGCTGCAAACTTCCAGCGGTCAGACTCTTCACAACAAACCCAGATCATACAAGAAACAGACAGCAGACAGAGAAACGGGCCACATGTGTGATGATGAGGGGAAAACCACCCGATTCAGAGCGAAACAGAAACAGGATCGTCCTGTAAGTGGATCTTTAAGGACAAGCGCACAAAGCCCTCAGACAGCAGCAGCAACTAAACACGACCCGAACCGCTGCAGTCTGATCCTCATTAACATCTCGGCGTGTTTGTGTTCGTTTCTTAAAGTTACTCACTCCGCTGATTCTGTTGTCATGGAGACCGAACCGAACCGCATCACCGGATCGAACCGAAGCCAGCTGTCACGTCGCGGAGCGGGGAAAGAACCGAACCCAATCCGGATCCAGAGACACAGACCCGACTGCCTTCAGCCGCCTCAGCTCACTCAGCTGCCGCGGGAGCGCGCACGCAAGCACACACGCAGCTGCGTCGGTGGGCGGGGCTTCTGCTTCACCGTCATCGCATATTAATGAGGCATAAAAAGACATTGGTTGAAGGTGGAAAATCTAAATATTATTACTTATTTACACTAAAATTGTGTTCGTTCTGTTTACTTTTTTTATTATTAAACTAAAACCTCTGTATTTACAATGTCGTTCAAAAGTTTGGTGTCAGTAAGATTTTAATGTTTTTAAAGAAGACTTTTCAGTAAAAACAGTAATACAGAAAAACAATAATATTGTGAAATATTATTGCAATTTAAAATAGTGGTTTTCTATCTTAATATAGGCTACTTTAAAACAGAGTTTATTTGAATCTTCAGCTACAGTGTCACGTGATCTTCAGAAATCATTCTAATATTTATTATCAGTGTTGAAACTGTTGTGCTGCTTCACATTACTGCAACAGCATTTAATACTGCTATAATTCTGTTTACTCAAAACAGAAATCTTTTCTAACGATATAAGTCTTTGCTATCACTTTTTTTTAAATCATTTTGACACATTCTTGCTGAATAAAAGTATTAATTATTCAAAGAAAGAAATGACTGACCCCAGACAGTATATTGTTACAAAAGATGTCAGCTTTGATCACAGCAATAAATTGTATTTTAAAGTAAATTAAAATAGAAAACTATTATCTTATATTGCAATCATATTTTATAATATTACTTTTTATGTATTTTTGATCAAATAAATGGAACTTTGATGAACATAAGAGATTTCTTTAAAAAACATTAAAAATCGTACTGACGCCAAACTTTTAAACGGCAGTGAATCAGTTTTTGCTAATTACCCCTTTATTATCATGCAGTGTCTGTGGGCAAGTTTGTTAGAAATTAATTTATCAAGTGACCATTTTTCTACAGCACTATAACAATAAAGATCTGTGTCAAGACATCTTCACAGAGATAATCGATGATGGACACTGGAGACAGCTCAGTAGAAATAAAGAGCATGATAAAGAATTTCAAGAGCAAATATCTGTCACTCTGCGAGACCATTTCGAATTAAAAAAGTGTTTTAAAAAGGTGGTTAAAATGCTGCTCCTAAAACACACTTGTTTTATCTCGATGGTGGAGTGATCAGAACTATCAGTCCAAAGATTTTTAATGTTTTTTAAAGAAGTCTCTTCTGTTCACTAAACCTGCATTTATTTGATCCAAAAATGATACTTGACTCCAAGCTTTTGAATGGAATAGTGTAATGTTACAAAAACTTTTTTTGACTGAATCCTGGGACGAAGCCTGCTCTCTGCTCACACACAACACAACACCACGTCCTCCAGTGACTTCCCTTCACACACACGCAGATGCATTAGAGATGGGCACAGCTGCCTTTAACTGGTTACTGAGTAATTAGTTTCTGCAACTTAGTTACTTTCCCTTGAAAAAGTAAAATAAGGGATTACTCTTATTTAATTACAGTTACTTATGTAATTGAACTTAAAACTGTTTATAGACTGTAGAGCATTTATATACAACACAATAGTGGATTTATCATCAAAATTATAATGTACCCTTCTCACTTTGGTGAGTTAATAAGAATATTTGTAACACTTTATCGTCCAATTCACTCTATTAACTAGTTGGTTTTTAGCATGAATATTACTGGGATTAAAATGATCACACATATGAATATCTTATTCTGCAAGACTTTATTCTGAATCCTTAATCCTAGCCAACTCTTAACCTTAACAACTACTGTACTGAGCATTAATAAGCAGTAATTAGGTGTATCGAGGCAAAAGTTATAGTTAATAGTGAGAATTGGACCTTAATCTAAAGTGTGATTTTTAATTGCTCTCGCGGTACTTTGAAGTCATACACCGATCAGCGCCGAAGCATCTCGAACAAGCCGCTACAGTGTATCACGCCATCTAGCAAGTAGAATTTAGTGTTGTTTCTTCTTGTAGGTTGAGGAGCTCAGGGTGGAAGCTGGAGGAGCTGAACACGCAGCGCCAGCTGAAGCTTGAGCTTTGGTATTTGATATTAAAGGGTTTTTTTTGTTTGTTTGTTTTTTTTTTGAACGATGACATCCCAATGTGATCACACCTCAGCCCAGTAGATGGTGGTAAGGCACAATGATTGCAAACTACCAATAAAATTCATCGAAGAAGAAGTGTATCATGCTTGTTTGATGAGAGCGTTTCCGCTTCCGGTGACGTGTGAGAGAAAGATGGCGGCGCGCGGAGGGAAACGTGCAGCGGAGCGAGTGGCACAGAACAAGACGAAACGAGCGAAATTAAACGGGAACAAAACGCCACAAACCGAGAGAAAAGCGAAGACCGTGACGTTTACCCCGGAGAATGAAGAAGGAGCGAATAAAAACATCATCAGCGTCCCGCCGCCCGTCAGCACGGTACAACACACACCTACACCCGAAACAGCCACGGACGCGCGTGAACCCGTCAAATATAAACACTGGAAATCACACGCGTTCATCACCTGTGTGTGTGTGTGTGTGTGTGTGTGTGTGTGTGTGTGTGAGAGAGCGCGAGCGCGAGCGCGTGTGTGTGTGTAAACCAGTGTCGTGTTTAATCTCGTTAGTATCTATGTTCTTCAGGGCAAGTGGACGAATAAGGAGCGAGTGTTGGTGTTTTCTTCTCGCGGGATCAGCTTCAGGACCAGACACCTGATGATGGATCTGCGGACCATGATGCCTCACAGCAAAGCTGGTAAAACCACATCAGACCGGCCGCACTAACCAGCTAAACCAGCACTAACCAGCTAAACCTGCACTAACCAGCTAAACCTGCACTAACCAGCACTAACCAGCTAAACCTGCACTAACCAGACAATCAGTCTAACATCGCTCTCACTTTGTTCTCTTCCAGACACCAAGATGGACAGAAAAGACAAGCTGTTTGTGGTGAACGAGGTACTTCAGTGTGTTCTCTGGTGATGTGTGATCTGGGTCTGATTCTAACGGCTGCTGTGTTTCAGGTGTGTGAGATCAAAAACTGCAATAAATGCATCTTCTTTGAAGCCAAGAAGAAACAGGATCTTTACATGTGGTGAGTGACCTGAAATAATAATGATTATATTAATAATGATAATAATAATGATGATAATGATAGGAACATCATGAGATCTGCTCTTCTCTTACAGGATCTCAAACGTCCCTCACGGACCCTCGGCCAAGTTCCTCGTACAGAACGGTGCGGTTTCTTTAGACGAGATCATGTCACGTGTGCTCTTTACATGAATAATGATTCGATGTCAGTTTATTCACTGTAGTCTGCTGATGTTGTGTGAATCATTTATTCAACTCTTCTTCATTCCTCTGTCTTAATTAAACAGCTGGAGCTTTAGGAGTTTAGTATGTAAATGAGCTCTTTGCTGATTGGCTCAGCTTGCTGCATGATTGATGAGATGTTGATTGGTGTTGTTTGTAGTTCACACTCTCGCCGAGCTGAAGATGACCGGAAACTGTCTGAAAGGCTCCAGACCGCTGCTGTCCTTCGACCCGGTGAGTGAAACACGCTAACGGATCACACGCGTGTGCAGATGATGATGATGATGATGATGATGATGTTGAAGATGGTGATGTTTGTCTGTCATTTCATAGAAATTTGACCAGGAGCCGCACTACGCGCTGCTGAAGGAGCTCTTCACTCAGGTTTATTTCTACATTGTTTCATCTGCAGAATGACATCACGGCTCGTTAGGATGTGTATTAATACACTCTCAGCTCTGTGTTTGATCCTCGTTCATTATTAAAGCACTGCTGAGAAGCAGGTTTACAGAAATACTGATGCTTGAGCACGGATGCGTGTGACTCTGTCTAGTGTTCCTTGCGTGTTTGATCTCCTCTGAACACGATCTGACGGATCGAGTGTGGTTCTTGCAGATCTTCTCCACGCCTCGCTATCATCCGAAGAGTCAGCCGTTTGTGGACCACGTACTGACCTTCACCATCGCTGACCACAGGATCTGGTTCAGGAACTATCAGGTGAGCAGCGCCAGCGTTCGGCCGTCTGCGTGAGCGGCAGATTCTCAATGATTCTGTGATTGTCGTCCACAGATCATCGAAGAAGACGCGTCTCTGGTGGAGATCGGCCCGCGATTCGTCTTGAATCTCATCAAGATCTTCCAGGGCAGCTTCGGCGGACCCACGCTGTACGAGAACCCTCACTTCCAGTCTCCTAACATGGTAAGCTCTTCCTCACCGCGCCGTTTCATACGAGATGTGAGTGCAGCAGTCAAACAAGTTTCAAGTTAACAAGTTAAAAATCCAAAAAACTGAGAATCAGTCAGACGTTGTGAATAAATGGAGATGAGCTCAAACCCTGAGGTGTTGTGTGTGATGTGTGTCCAGCACCGGCGCATGATCCGGCAGGCCACGGCGGCCCGGCAGAAGGAGCGTCAGATGGTGAAGCAGATCCTGAAGGAGAAGCGCTCGGAGGAGAAGGAGGTGCTGGAGAGGGACGTGACGGACGAGGTGTTCCAGACTCCGGCCGAGCCCAGAGATCCTGAGGTCCAGCTGCAGCCTCCAGAACCACCGAGATCCAAGAAGAAGCTGCGCCTCACAGAGCTGAAGAAGAAGACGCAGATGAAGCGCAAAGGCCTGAGATAAACAGGTTTCTCTTTTGAGACATTCTAAAACACTTAACGTGGCTTAATGCATTACAACTGTGCATTATTAATAAAGCATATAATGTACAGACAAGCAGATTAGAGCCATAATATGAATGCAACACGTTTAATTACACATTAAGCGTTTTCCTCCAATAGAAAACCGTTATAAAGAAAACACTTAGCGTGACTTAATGCATTAAAGCAGTGTTTTTAAATCCCCAAACTCTCTAAACATCTCATACTGTGTACAGACAAACTTGAGTTTGGTCTTTTAAAAACACTGTTTTAATGCATGAAGGCGTTGAGCGTTGTCCTTATGGGAGGAAAACACATTATTAAACGTATTGTTATTCTGGACTCATCTGCTTGTCTGTAGGTGGTGTGCTTTATTAATAATGTGTTTGAGTTTGGGCTTTTAAAAGCGCTGTTTTAATGCATCAAGCCACGTTAAGTGTTTTAGAATTTTCCTCTTTTTGAGGAACAGCTCGGCGTCTGACGATTTACATTCATCTTTGTGTTTCTGCTGGTTTTGTAAACATTGCAATGTTAATAAAACTTTTAATTAATGTTCAAATGTGTTGATTTTGATTTGCTTTGTAGAAAACACAGGAATATGACGATCAGTGACGACCAGAGCTGCGATTCCTTCTGAATGTTACGTCGTTCTTAAGTTATACCCTAACCTGTACTTTATCATTAATACGTGTTTCCCCAAACGTTCTTGGTTAAGTAAACCTCCTGTAAGTCATACTTTGGTAAGGCTGGTCTGGAGCACTCGTAGCTCATCACTGTTGACGGTTCACAGTTCTTTACACCTCACTCTGTAGGAATATAATAGTGGTATATTGTGGAGTCTAACAGCTTCTCTCGTTCTCTCAGTAATAACCCTGTAGCTGTTGATTAGGATTCTCTTGTTGTGTTTTTATTGAGTGTGTCATCCAATAACAGAAATGAGTGATTTACATCAATATGTGCTGCGGCTGCTGGGGATCAAACCTGGTTGTGGAGAAAATAAAGACACTATGGAAAATATATTATGATAATATTAATGACCGATTCAAAGTCCAGAGAAGGCGTGCGGTCAGTTAATAAGGGCTACGTTTATGAGGTTGTGGGTACACGCACTCATTTAAAGACTTTATAAAATATCCAGGCTTGGATTTAGTTTGCAATTTGTTTTTTTGTTTTTTTTTTAATCCCACGAGTCTTGATAAAAGCAATTTCAACTATTTCTGAAGTGCTTCTTGTTGGCACTATTGGAAAGCACTATTTTTATTCTCTCCTGTTAAAAGCTGTTAAATTATTAAGCAGCGTCTCCTGTAGTTTTTTTATGTGGTGACCACTGGGAGGTGCTCTGGGCATATATTTTTCTTTCTTGGTTTTCTTCACTGATGTTTGTTGCAAACCGAAAGTAAAAGTTTCAAGTTCACTGCATTCTAACAGGAAAGAGTTCCATGTCTTTATCTAAAATCAACACTTGTTTTAACGCAGTGAAGCAGCCCATGCATAGAATGAATAATCGATTCTCGAGCCATCGATATCAAATAATTGGTGTCTGGTGACGTCACTCACAAGAAGGCTTTCCTCCTCACCAACGACATTAAACATTACAATTAGATTTAGATAAAAAATATGAATATAAAGCAAAGGGTGCTTTCATAAGATCCAGAAAGAAATGGTTAGAGGAAGGAGAAAAACAATATACTTTTTTAACATGGAAAAAAGGAAGGTAGAACTTACATCTATAGTCAAATTATTAATGGACAGTTAACAGAAAATTCTACAGAAATTTCAAAACATACAGCCGAGTTTTATGAGAAATTATATTCCTGTGACAAGAAGTTATATTAAAAATGACATTCTAAAGATTAGAGAGTCTTCTAGTAAAATGTGCGACCAGGAGCTTTCTTTAAATGAAGTATTTCACTCTATTAACAAACTAAAAGACAATAATTCACCTGGAAATGATGCTTTAATTAGTAAGTTTTATATTTTCAAGAAGAATTATCACCTTTTTTGTAAGGTGTGTTTAGTGAAGCTATACAACAAGGTTATTTACCAAATTCACTGAAACAAGGCTTAATAAAGATTTATTATTTCTAGATAATTGGCGTCTGATTACACTAATTAATAATGATGCAAAGATTTTTGCCGAAAGATTGAAGAAATGTCTCGATCCTATAACTGATGATTGTCAATCAGGATTTATGGAAGGTCCACACATTTATAATTATTTAAGGCTCATTTTAGATTTAATTGATTATAACGAATTTATTACAATAGTTTTGTTTTATTTGTTGATTTATTTAAAGCATTTGATACTATTGATCATAACTTTATGTTGGAAGCTTTAAATTTGTTTGGTTTTGGAGAATATTTTTAAAAAGCTATTCAAACACTTTACGATGGCTGTAACAGCTCAGTTAAATTATCATAATGAAGATCATCCAGGTTCAAATCAGGAGAGGAATACGTTCATATTAAAAGAGATACTTTTTCTGGATATAGACTTTTGGAGAAAGAGTTAAAGTGTTTTCAATAAGCGGACCATACTACAATTTTTTAAAAGATGAAACTGAAATTAAAAAAGCTATTGAGTGCCTTAATATTTTCTCGTCTGTATCCGGATTATGTTTAAACGTTAAAAAATGTGTGTTATTTCCTTTGAAAACATGTAATCATGATAACATACTTGGAGATAGTAGATTATTTAGGTATAAAGATATGTAAGGACCAAAGGGAGAGAAGTAATTTACATTTTACACCAATTATTAGGAAAATTAAACATTAAATTCATGGTTAATGAGAGATCTATCATTAAAAGGAAGAATATTATTATCCAAAACGAAGTGTATTTTGCATTAGACGTTCCACAATCTGTTATAAAAGAAGTGGATACTATGTTGTTTAATTTCATCTGGAAGAACAGATCATTTAAAAAGAAGAGTTATATACTCTGTACTCGACTTTAATACGGCTAATTACGTATTTAAGAACAAATGGATAAAGAACTTGAACTCTAAAGACAAAATTTGGAATATCATCCCTGAATTAATTTTTGATAAATTGGGGGTTTAGAATTTTTTTTGAGATGTAATTTTGATGTAAACAAGGTTCCAATAAATGTTTTTTTTCTTTATTATGGATGCTCATTTTTAAGCATAACTTTTCTCCACACAACTCTGTGATTTAGAACAACAAAAATATTAAGTTTAAAAATAAATCTTTATTTTACAGAAATTGGTACAACAGTGAGGCAGGTATTGAAGAATGATGGGCAGCTCTGTAATTCCTGCATCATTATAAGATCCCTGTAACTGCTGAGGAGTTTGCAGTAGTATTAGATGCCATTCCTAGTGGCCTTATTCAGCTTTTATCAGGGAATATATCTTCTGAGCCCATTCCCTTATATATAGATCAGTTAAGTATTAATGGTGTGAACATTATAGATAAAAAAATATAATAACTTTTATGTTATATATTATACTATAGTCTCCATAAAGCTAGCTTCTAAACTCATGGACCTCGGCCTGAATTCTTCACTCTGCGTCTGGATTCTTGATTTCCTCACCAGACCTCAAGTGGTGAAAGTAGGCCAGTTCACCTCTAACTCCATCACCCTGAACGTAGGAGCTCCACAGGGCTGTGTCCTGAGTCCCCTGCTCTACTCTCTCTACACACATGACTGCATGTCTTCCCACAGCTCCACATCTATTATCAAATGTGCTGATGATGCTGTGGTTCTGGGCCTCATTCACAACAATAATGAGACCACATACTTGGATGAGGTAGAGAAACTCACATCATGGTGCCAGGACAACTGTCTCTCTCTGAATGTGAGTAAAACTAAAGAGCTGATTGTTGACTTCAGGAAGAGACAGCAGCAGCCCTATACTCCTCTTACGATCAGTGGGACCTCTGTGGAGAGGGTGAGGAGCTTCAAGTACCTCGGTGTAAACATCTCCGAGGACCTGACTTGGACTACACACATTCAAACACAGGTTAATAAAGCCAGGCAAAGACTGTACCATCTGAGACAGCTGAGGAAATTCAGGGTTTCACCTGCAATGTAAAAAAGTATGTAGAAGTACAGTATTGCCTAAATGCAATATGAATATGAATGGAAAGAGGTCTGGAGTTTACTCAGTAAATACTGCCTCACCAATAAAGTTAAAGAAATGACATATAAAGTTATTAATTTGATTTATCCAGTGAGACAATAGTCTCAGGATTCTAGAGACA
>CM045070.1:564514-592014 GCA_024542945.1 allo-octoploid hybrid of Carassius auratus x Cyprinus carpio
AGAGAGAGAGAGAGAGAGAGAGAGAGAGTGTGTGAGAGAGAGAGAGAGAGTGAGAGAGAGAGAGAGAGAGTGAGAGTGTGTGTGTGTGTGAGAGAGAGAGAGAGAGAGAGAGTGTGTGGTGTGAGTGTGTGTGCTCTGTATGGCAGCGAGATATGGGGACCTCTAAAAACCCAAGATTTCTCTAAATGGGAAAAAGAGGAAATCGAAACTCTCCATACACAAATTTGTAAAAACATCCTAAAATTAAACAGAGCAACACCAAACAACTCGTGCAGAGCTGAATTAGGACAATACCCCTTATTGATCAGTATCCAGAAAAGAGCTGTGAAGTTCTACCAGCACCTGAAGCGCAGCGAGCCGAGCTCATACCAGGCTGAAGCCCTGCGGTGTCAGGAGCAGAACCGGCACCGGAGCGCACTCTCACAGCTGATGCTCAAACTACAGCCAGACCAGCACAGCACCATCTGGCCAAACCAAATTATACAACTACAAAAACAAAATTACATCACCTATTGGAAAGATGCTACTAAATCACAAAAGAAGATGGAACTCTATTTAAAGCTGAAGAGAGAGTATAAACCAGCAGAATACCTGAGCTGTGTGAAAGAGCATAAATTGAGAAAGACCCTAAGCAGATATAGACTGAGTGATCACCGTCTGGCTGTAGAGAGAGGACGGCACAGGCAGAGATGGCAGCCGAGAGAGCAGAGACTGTGTTCACTGTGCTCTCAGAGAGAGCTGGAGACAGAAGAACACTTCCTCATTCACTGTGATCACTATCACAGCATTAGATCACACTATTTCACCAGATTCCAACAACTAGAACCACATTTTATGGCATTACCAAATTCAGAGAAATTAAATCATATTTTGGGAGAAAACTCTATCTCAATCACAACAGCAGCAAAGTATGTAACAGCCTGCCACAAACTACGAGAGTCAGCCAGTGGACAAAACTAAAGTCTGAATGTTAAGACAAATACACACAAGTGTGTTTTTTATTTTTTGTTTGATTTTGTTTGATTTTAATTTGTTGTTATTTTTATTTATTGATTTATAAATGTATTCATGCATTTGTTTACTGATTGATTTTATTGATTATTTGTTCACTGCCTATGTAATGGCCAATGCTTTGGCAATACTGTACAAGTCATGCCAATAAAGCTCAATTGAATTGAATTGAATTGAATTGAGAGAGAGAGAGAGAGTGTGTGTGTGTGAGAGAGAGAGAGAGAGTGTGTGAGAGAGAGAGAGAGAGAGAGAGAGTGTGAGAGAGAGAGAGAGTGTGTGAGAGAGAGAGAGAGAGTGAGTGTGTGTGAGAGAGAGAGAGTGTGTGTGTGCAGTGAGTCTTCAGTGTCTCTAACACACTGCAGGTGTTTCTGTTAGGTCTGTGCGATATGGACAAAAAAAACTATCACGATTTTTTGATCAATTTTGCGATTTCGATTCTAATCACGATTTTGACACACACAGACATGCTTTACAGTCATAAATGCATTCAGTATAAATTTGAAACATATTTCCAAAAGAAAACCAATGAGAGCTTTATCAAAAAGTTGTAACATGCCTCTAGAACAGACATAAGTCAAAATAATCATATATAAAGTAATAATAGTAATAATAAAGTAAAGATGTCAAACAAAATGTCTAGACACATGGCAAAAAAATTAAAAATAAATAAAATAAAATCCATGTCCAGGGCTTCTTTTTGTTTTGCCATGCATTGGTCATAGAGCTCATTGCAGCGGTGGCTCAGGTGCTGTAGTATATGTATTGCCCCAGGGTCACACGTACTCCGTCTGCAGTGCGTATACAGTATGTGTGTCCGGTTCAGAAGCAGCAGCGAGAGCTCGTTATTGTAACGCGAAAGCACATTAAAATAATGCGCGAGTGCGAATCTATCCGCTCGCACGCAGATTTCCTTTGCTCTGTCACAAAACCAGACACGCGTGCTCAGATACACGCTGCTCTAGCTCGGAGAGAGTGCGCGCACTTAAAACATGTCTCCTCTCACTCACTCACTCACAACTCTCTCTATGCTCATGTGCTTGATATTCATTCTTTTCGCACCTTTCGATTTTTCTAACCTTTTCTGTTCACATCTTTTACCGTGTGCAGTGTGAAGCTCTGATCCATTAACATGGGCTCGGAAAAAATACGCATCACAGACAGAGTGTGTGAACCTGGAGTTAGGCATATTCCCAGTCTCGCCTGTGTATGAGAGTGTGTGTGTGTGTGTGCAGTCTTCAGATTCTTCAGAGTCTCTAACACACTGCAGGTGTTTCTAACTCTCGCCTGTGTGTGTGTGTGTGTGTGTGTGTGTGTGTGTGTGTATGCCGTCAGGATTTGGCTCTCTGGCCCCCAGCAGTGGCCCCGCTGCGCCTGTTAGTTTTGGGGGCTTCAGTTTGGGCCCCGCGGCCCCTGTGCTCAGTTTTGGCAGTAGCCTCAGTGGAGCAGGTAGATGCGTGTCAGAGGTCATGTCACATCATGATCAGCTCACATCACGCGCTCATTTGTGTGTGTGTGTGTGTGTGTGTGTGTGTGTGTGTGTGTGTGTTTAGCATGTCAGTGATGCTCTGGTCATGTGATCAAACACGCTCTCTCCATCACGCATGTCCATCTCTGTTCTGTGTGCACGTCTGTCCTGTATTCCTCTCATGTGTGTGTGTGTGTGTGTGTGTGTGTGTGTGTGTGTGTGTGCTGCAGGTGCGTTCGGGGGGTTCGGCTCCACCACCTCCGCCGGCGGCACCAGCTTCAGTTTCACCACGCCATCAAACACAGGTAGAGCTTTGATCCAGACAGTCGTGAGCGTGTGTGTGTGTGTGATTGTCTGTGTACATTTGTGTGTGGTGTGTTTGTGTGTGTGTGTGTATTAGTGTGTGAATGTCTGTGTGTACATACGTGTGTGTATATTTGTGTGTGTGTGTGTGTGTGTGTGTGTGTGTGTGTGTGTATTAGTGTGTGATTGTCTGTGTACATTTGTGTGTTGTGTGTGCATGTGTGTGTGTGTGTGTGTGTTAGTGTGTGAATGTCTGTGTGTACACACGTGTGTGTGTGTGTGTGTGTATTAGTGTGTGATTGTCTGTGTACATTTGTGTGTGGTGTGTTTGTGTGTGTGTGTGTGTGTATTAGTGTGTGAATGTCTGTGTGTACACACGCGTGTGTATATTTGTGTGTGTGTGTGTGTGTGTGTATTAGTGTGTGATTGTCTGTGTACATTTGTGTGTTGTGTGTGCATATGTGTGTGTGTGTGTGTGTGTGTGTGAATGTCTGTGTGTACACACGTGTGTATATTTGTGTGTGTGTGTGTGTGTGTGTTAGTGTGTGAATGTCTGTGTGTACACACGTGTGTGTATATTTGTGTGTGTGTGTGTGTGTGTGTGTGTGTGTGTGTGTGTGTTAGTGTGTGAATGTCTGTGTGTACACACGTGTGTGTATATTTGTATGTGTGTGTTTGTGTGTGTATTAGTGTGTGATTGTCTGTGTACATTTGTGTGTTGTGTGTGCGTGTGTGTGTGTACGTGTGTGTGTGTGTGTGTACATTTGTGTGTGTGTGTGTGCGTGTGTGTGTGTGTACATTTGTGTGTGTGTGTGTGCGTGTGTGTGTGTGTACATTTGTGTGTGTGTGTGTGTTCAGAAGCAGTGCTCAGATTATGCACCCGTCGTAACTGACACTCCCTTTCATAGTCTAAACAGTGGACGCAAGTGTCTCGGGCGATGCGTGTATTCAATACACCGCTCACACAACAGAGGGTAGTAGAGTCGGGTCACGTGATATTCAGATCACAATGGAAACTGAAGAGGAGTGCATTCTATTACTGATTTTACATCGGCGGCAACAAAGGCAGCGCAGAGATAGGTGGTGGTATGTTATACGTAAGCTCGCATAATTTTTCCTCTTCGCCCGCCATTGTATTCAAACCTTCTTCTTCTGTAAACATAATATACTTGAATTAATGTACAATACTTGCAATGTCGCCCCCACCGACAACGCATAGGATTGTGTGCATCGGCGTATCGCGGATCAAAAACTAGGACGACACATTTGGCTACGCACCGACGCATGATGGCGGCCGAGTGTAGCGATGCGTAGCCTTGGGGACCGATGCGTTGACTATGTAACGGCCCCAAAGCAGGCGGTACAAAGCGGTAAAGTTTACAAGCTCCGCTGGCAAGTCCTGGATTTTACCCCAGAACATCTACCGTCGGTCTGTAACATTTCATCTACAGAGTTCACGGATTATGAACGATTGCTAACAAAAAATGAATGGATATATTTCCAGTATCACGAAATTTGACAAATAACTGATGGTCAGAAACGTTTCAAGCAAGAAGATTCGAACACACACATACTAAACATGAATATGATCCCTTAAGCTATTCAAGAGTTATTAAAAAAGACATACACAATAAGTGATTAGAAACATTATAGTCAAATGTGTGGGTTTCATAAATGATATGGAGTTAAGCAATGGACTGATATTCCTTTAGAAGTCTTTTTGTGTTCATCTGTAAAAGACAGTTTCTGTGCCATTCTTTGACATAAGGGCATTCTGTGGAGACCAGAGATTAAAAGGTCCCCTTAGGAATTTCAGTCTGGTTCTGCTAGGTGGGGGGGGGGTTAAATCCAACGATCTTGTTTACTCTGATGGGTTTACATGTGATGGTCAGGCTGTGCATCTCTTTGACCATCAATCTGGATTACTTGCCCCAAATTTGACAATCTCTTCTCTGAATTGAAATTGTCAATAATTGTTCTAATGGTGTTAATGTTGAAAGCTGTTCTGTGAAAGAGTTGGTTGGTTATCTTGCTTCAGACTGTGGTGCTAGGAGTTGATTTACAACATCCTGTTGCCTTTCTGAGGAATTCGGCTCCTCTTGTTTCAACCATGCTCACGATCGAATCTTTAATTTGTCTGGTTCGGGTCTGATACACTACAGTAGTCTAGGTCATGTACACAGTGTGTCTGTGTGTGACTGTGTGTGTGTGTATGTGAGCGTGTGTGTGCTGGTGTTTGGTAGTCTGGGTCATGTACACAGGCTGGTGATCCGTGGACTTTGCGTTGGGGGGCTGTCTAAAATAAGGGCTAAACAGTTGGCAAAGTACTGTTCAATCTCAGCAATTATAGGAAGCATGTTTATTTGGAAAAGGCGATGTTTCCTGTACCCATAGAGTGTGTGTGTTAGTGTGTGTGTGGGTGTTTGTGTCTGTGTATATTAGTGTGTGTGTGTTTGTGTGTGTATTAGTGTATGTTAGTGTTTGTGTGTGTGTGTGTGTGTGAGTGCGTGTCTGACAGGAAGTGCTGTCTGCAGGTGCGAGTCTCTTTGGAAACACTCAGAGTAAGGGCTTTGGTTTCTCGTCTGGTCTGGGCACGGGTGGAGGTCTGGGTGGCGCTGGACTGGGCTTCGGAGGATTCGGTGGGATCCAGCCTGCTCAGAACCAACCGGGTGAGTCTGAGAGCGGCTGCTCTCTCTTCATACACACACTGATTTCTTCCTCTTGGTTCGGTTTTGTGTAACACATTTCCTATTATGAATTATTTTCATTCGGGCCAAAAACCACCAGATTTAGACGATCTCAGACCAGCTGTTCTGGTGCAGATCAAGTGTGATTGCAGTGTTTATGTATTTATAAAGGACTGAACGAATCGAACTAAGAGAGAAGACCAGCATGTTCAGAAACAGATGCTCCGTGTGAGCCGTGTGTGTGTGTGTGTTTGCAGGAGGCCTGTTTAACCAGCAGGCGTCTCAGTCCAATCAGCTCTTTAACACGGCCAGTGCTCTCTCCGCTCCGTCGGTCCTCAACGACGAGCGCGACTCCATTCTGGCCCGATGGAACCAGCTGCAGGCCTTCTGGGGAGTAGGGAAGGGTTACTACAGCAGCAGCACACCGCCGGTGGAGTTCAGCCAGGAGAACCCCTTCTGCCGCTTCAAGGTCTGACCCTGAGCTCTCTCTCACACACACACACACACACACACACACACACACAAAAACACTCTCTCTCTCTCTCCAGCTCTGTTTGTGTCGGCCCGTCTCCACACGAGACCACACACGTACACACACACACTCTCTCTCTCTCACATACACACACACACACACACACACTCTCTCTCTCTCACACACACACACACACACACTCTCTCTCTCTCTCTCTCTCTCTCTCTCTCTCTCTCACACACACACACACACACACACACACACACACTCTCTCCTCTCTCTCTCTCTCTCTCTCTCGCTCTCTCTCTCACACACACACATACACTCTCTCTCTCTCTCTCTCTCTCTCTCTCTCGCACACACGTACCACACACACACACATACACCTCTCTCTCTCACACACCACGACACCACACACGACACACCCTCTCTCTCTCTCTCCAGCTCTGTTTGTGTCGGCCCGTCTTCGCACAGAGACCACACACATACACACCACTCTCTCTCTCTCTCCTCTCTCTCTCTCTCTCTCTCTCTCTCACACCCACACCACACTCTCTCTCTCTCTCTCTCGCTCTCTCTCCTCTCTCTCTCTCCCTCTCCTCTCCCACACACATCACACACCACACACCACACACACACACACCACACACACTCTCTCTCTCTCCAGCTCTGTTTGTGTCGGCCCGTCTCCACACACAGACTGTGATCACTCAGACGATACTTCGTCAGGAGCTTTCTCTGACTGTAGTCTTTAATTTTGATCAAGTAAGGTGCCAGTTGATAACCAGTCTTTAATCTATAGAAGTACTTTAATTTGTTAATCTCTCTTCTCTCTCTCTGTCTGTTCGTCTGTGTCTCTCTCTCTCTCTCTCTCTCTCTCTCTCTCTCTCTCTCTCTCTCTCTCTCTGTCTGTTCGTCTGTGTCTCTCTCTCAGGCGGTGGGCTACAGCTGTGTTTCTGATGTGAAGGATGAGGATGGTTTAGTGGCTCTTGCTCTCAATAAGAAGGAAGCTGATGTTCGCTCTCAGCAGCAGCAGCTGGTCGAATCGATGCACAAAGTTCTGGGAGGAAATCCGACTCTTTCGGTCAACGTGGAGGGAGTGCGAGCGCTGCCCGATGACCAGTGAGACTCATTTCTGCCTCCAGCCTTTCTTCAAACTCTGATTTTAAATACAGTCATTAAACAAAACACCAATGCCTGTTTCGTTCTGCACGAGCTGCTCCTTCACACCGAACACTTTCCTGCTTTTCACAGAAAATTAAAAGTTATCCCGGGAAGACTTTCCCAAATCTTGTCTTTATTATTGGTCATAAACTATGAAGTGGTTTTGAGAGAGGCTGGTTTGCTGTGTCTCGTTTCAAAGGCTGTGCCTCCCATCAGTCGTTGTATGTTACCTCCAAACATGACCTCCGGAGAACACAGCCTTCAGAACAACACAGCAATTAAGAGCTATTACAAACTTTATCATCATGAAATTGTAGGCTGAACCTACAGACTGTGAGCCTCAACTGATTGCGGCCCTCAGATCACGGGAACAAGCTGAAACCTCACTGAACAGAGACTCAGTTAATTTACTAATAACAGTAGAACATCAATAATAAAACTCAACCACAAGCATGTGATTTAATTATAACTGTGATCTTGAAATGTTCTGTGTGAAGGTGTCTGAGAGCCGCTGCTGTGTGGTATAACGGCTCCGGTCGTGATCGGAGTCTGAGCTGAACTCTTGTGTGTGTGCAGGACGGAGATGATCATTTATCTGGTGGAGCGCTCTCCTAACGGCACGTCGAAGCGCGTCCCGGCGTCCACGCTCTACAGCTACATGGAGCAGCTGAACGTGAAGTCTGCGCTGCAGCAGCTGGGGGTCATCATGGCGGTCAGTCGCACCGCACTGACCCCGGCGCAGCTCAAGCAGCTGCTGCAGAACCCCCCCGCAGGTACGTGTGTGTTATTACACACGTGGCCAGAGGAGAACGACACAGTATTTCCCTGTTCAATACTGTAAAGCTGCTTCGACACAATCTGCGTTGTAAGTAATGGTGACTTGACGTGTGTTTGTGTGCAGGTGTGGATCCCATCATCTGGGAACAGGCCAAAGTGGACAATCCAGACCCAGAGAAGTGAGTTTTCAGTAATCGCTCGTCAGCCGCTCGTGAGATCTGAGCTCACCGGTGATGTGATTTTCTGCTCAGGTTGATTCCGGTGCCCATGGTGGGCTTCAAAGAGCTGCTGCGCAGACTGAAGATCCAGGATCAGATGACCAAACAGCACCAGACCAGAGTGGACGTGAGTGAGACGCTCAGATCCGCTGCTCTCTCTGACGCTGTCATGTGACCGGCTCTGTCTCTGTGTTTCAGATCATCTCTAACGACATCAGCGAGCTGCAGAGGAATCAGGCCACGACCGCCGCCAAGATCACGCAGTACAAGCGCAAGCTGATGGACCTCTCACACAGAGTGCTGCAGGTACCACACACACACTCACACACACACACACACACTCACACACACTCAATCACTCTCTCACACACACACACACGCTCTCACACACACACACACACACACACACACACACACACACACACACACAGAGACACACACTCACTCACTCTCTCACACGCAAGCACTGACTCACTCACTCACACATATACACTCAAACACTCACACACTCACGCTCACACAGTCTCACAAACACACACTCACTCTCACACACACATATACACTCATGCTCACACAGTCGCACAAACACACGCTCACACACACACAGCCATATACACTCACTCACTCACTCTCTCACACGCAAACACTGACTCACTCACACACACACACACACATGCACTCACTTGTTCAACACACACACAGAGTCCTGTCCGTTCTGTTCTGTTCCAGGTGTTGATTAAACAGGAAGTTCAGAGGAAGAGTGGTTACGCCATTCAGCTGGACGAGGAACACCTGAGAGTTCAGCTGGAAACCATCCAATCAGAGCTCAACGCACCGACACAGTTCAAGGTGTGATCCTCAGTTGAAACACACCCACCATCTGTGTGTGTAATGTGTGTTTATAATGTGTGTGTGTGTCTGTGTGTTTCAGGGGCGACTGAATGAACTCATGTCTCAGATTCGGATGCAGAATCATTTTGGAGCCGTTCGTTCAGAAGAGCGTTACCGTGTTGATGCTGACCTGCTGAGAGAAATCAAACAGGCAAGAACCAGAACCTGCTCTGAGTGTGTGTGTGTAGTGTGTGTTTGTGTGCGTGAGTGTGTGTGTGCGTGATGATTGGGGTGTGTGTGTTTGTGTGCGCGAGTGTGTGTGTGCGTGATGATTGGGGTGTGTGTGTTTGAGTGTGTGTGTGTGTGATGATTGGGGCGGTGTGTGTGTATGTGTGTTTGTGTGTGTGTGTTTGTGTGTGTGTGTGATGATTGGGGTGTGTGTGTGTGAGAGTGTGTGTGTATGTGTGTTTGTGTGTGTGTGATGATTGGGGTGTGTGTGTGTGAGTGTGTTTGCTGTAGTTTGTGTTCAGAATCGTATCCAGAAGTAAGATAAATCTGACAATATTCCTATGAAGGAATCTGGAGACTCCTGAACTGGAGAAGCTGTAATAGTGAACGTTAGGGCTGGGCGATATATCGCATGTGATTGTCACACGCATTTCGTCAGTAAAGCCGGTTACCTGATAACCGCTAAATCACCATCACCTGCTTTCAAATGGAGCGGCATTTAATAGACAGAGCCGTAGATTACTGACAAGCTACGCAAAATCACAAAAACGTGCGCATCTAAACAGTCCCCAATGACACAACTACACAGAGGATAACTGGTCAAGTTAAGAACAGCTTTCTCTAAGCTTTAGTCTGTATCTGAGTGTCTTTAATGTGATGCAGTCTTCTGTGTCATGAAGAGTCGAGTCGTTCGTTTGTGATTCATGATCAAACAACAACTGATAATGTGTGTAACTGAACAACAGTAGATCATGCTAGCCACACCAAGGTCATGGGTTTGAGTCCCAGGGATCAAACCTCTCAAAAATATGGTATTTTGAGGCGGGTCCAGCTAATGAAGGTGTTTGATTCCTGCAGCACTGTATGGAGAGTCAGGACTGATATCACCCAGCCTTATGAACTCTGTGTTTATCAGTGCCTTTATTTGGAAGCGCAGGGAATAATGAACTGAACTCAAATTACCCCGCCCTCCTCTGAAACCCCCACACAAACCCTCTACCTCCTGAAACATGGACCAATCCCCCTCCTATACCCCCCAAACACCCCCCAACCTTACCACATCCCAGAAAACTGTCTGAAACAATCTTTTTTTTGCACACTAGACATTTTTCACACTCACTGCTGTGTGTACATAATCCCACATAAGACTCAAATATGTTTACATGCTCATCCACTACAAATCATCCTACACTGTCCCCCAGCCAGCTGCTTGACTTACGATGTTTCTCTTTGCACATGTACAGTATTATGTGAAGCATTCGTATAGTCTATATATTTTTATTTTTCAGTCTATGTATAGGTAAACATTTAAATATAGTATATTTATAGTCAAAATCTGTCAGTAGGTTAGTTGTGTAAAGGTTTATACTGTTTTACTTCATTGTTGTATGTCTGTATTTATGTAGCACTGTGGTCCTGTGAGGCACGACATTTCGTTCCACTGTATGTCCACACATGTAGAAGAATGACAATAACGCTCAACTTGAACTGAACTCTGTTACGGTTTGTCTTTAACTGAAGTGTGTGTTTTGTTTTCAGCACCTGAAGCACCAGCAGCAGGGTTTGTGTCACCTGATCAGCGTCATTAAAGACGATCTGGACGACATCAAGACGATAGAAGACGGGCTTCACGACAGCGTTCACGGACGCAGCAGCAAACTCAGCTGACAGAGCTCACTACTCCTTCTGAACAGATCCCTTTCTAACATCTGAACTTGAGAAATAAACAGGACAGAAACAGTGGAAGTGACACCGATCGCTTTGTGTTGGAGTGGCACATTTATTTTTACTTGCTCGTGTGAATGTGTGCCTTTGATCGGTATGTTTTACTGTGATTTATTAATAAAGTTTCACTGTATGAATTTCATGGGTTTGATTTAATGAGTGTTCATTAGTTAAAGCACTGAAAATGAAACCCAAGCAAACAGTAGCTATGTTTCCATTCTCCTGTTTTTATGCGCATTTTGGAATATCGCATAAAAAAGTATGCTTACCATTGAGTTAGACAGACTTTTTATCTGATAAGAAAAAATGTGCATAAACTACAATGTAAGCACATTTACTGAATAAATTCAGAGAATGAATTTGCATTTGCAAGTCTTAGTTTACTACTATTACTATTTTGATCCCTGCAATAAACATTTACTCAAACTTGCTTTTATGAGATAAACAATCACCTAAACATATCGGCCAAAAAAAAAACTAAAAAAAATTCAGCATTATATCGGCCATCGACTGCCCTGATTTCTAAATATCAGCATTGGCCAGAGAAAACCCATTATTGGTCTATCTCTATTGCTGACACTTAAATTAATTGTTTTGCCACTATTGCACTTTTTATTAATGTATTTTGAATGAAAATGGCATTTTTTTAAAATGTGTATTTATTATGCGTGTTATGTATGTTTATTAAAAACTAGTTTTGTAATAACCAATTGTTCCGGTTTGGACCTTTGACACTGATGCAAATTCAGATTTGGACCTTTGAGTGTAGACTTTGAGAACCCCTGGGCTATAATATTGTAAATCTGGTTGGTTTGTATTGGTGATGTAATATGTAAATGATATGCAACTCGTGAGACTTGCACTTGGACCATAGTGTGGCCCAGTGAAAAAAAAGTTTGAGAACCACTGCTCTAAATGGATGGATGGGTAATTGGATAAATAGATGAGTGGGTGAATGGATTAGTAGATGGATGATTAGATGGATGATTGTTGATGGATGGATGTTGAGTGTTAATGGATGGAGTAGTATTGATGAGTGTTAATGGATGGATGATTGTTAATGGATGGATGAGTATTGATGGTTGAGGGTTAATGGATGGAAGAGTATTAATGTATGGATTAGTATTAATGATGGTTGTGTGTTAATGGATGGAAGAGTATTAATGGATGGATAAGTAGATGGATGGATGAGTGTTAATGGATTGATGAGTATTAATGATGGTTGAGTGTTAATGGATGGATGAGTATTGATGGTTCAGTGTTACTGGATGGATGATTATTAATGATGGTTCAGTGTTAATGGATGGATGAGTATTAATGATGGTTGAGTGTTAATGATTGATGAGTATTAATGATGGTTGAGTGTTAATGGATGGATGAGTAGATGGATGGTTGAGTGTTGATGATTCAGTGTTAATGGATGGATGAGTATTAAAGATGGTTGAGTATTAATGGATGGATGAGTATTAATGATGGTTGAGTGTTAATGGATGGATGAGTGTTAATGGATGGATAAGTATTAATGGATGGATGAGTACTAATGGATGGCTCACCCTGCCGTTGTGGCAGAATTCACAGCCTTCCTGTTTGCACTCATGAGATCTGATGAGCAGCTGCAGCTTGTGTCTGTCCAGCTCTTCCCGTGTGATGTCTAAAAAAGCATTTGGTTTGTTGAACTGCAAACGTCAGGTAAAGACAGGTAAAAAAAAAAAAATTTACAAACTTTATTAAATCAATATATGACAGTAATAAACTGATAGTTGATAGTATTTTATGAAGCAAAAACTGGCAACAAAAGAACAAAAAATGGTTCTCAGTGGCGTGGAGGGATGCTTGTGCTGCTTAAGCACGTTATCGACTCTGTGATAAGCTTTGGTCTTAAACGTCCCTCAGCGCTGCACATTTTGAACGTCTCAGTAACAGTAACGACTGAGCAAACAAATGACAACACAAACCAAAGACGATTATGTCACCTATTAAAAAACTCTAAACACAATAACAACACATGCTGGCAGACTCCCTGCACACACTCCAACAAAAAGTACCATGGTATTTCCATGGTCTATTTGACTTTATTCCATGGTGATGCTGTGGTATTCTTTGACGTAAATTATGGTAATCACTTAGTATCGCTGTATATATAAAAGTACCATGATATTACCATCAGATATATCACAGTACTGTGCCACAATAATTTTTTCTAAGGTTTCTTCAAATAGTTTGGTCATATTGTGATGAGTGAGATCCCTGAAAAACAGCCCCATACCAGACTTTACAGTTGGCACAATGCAGTCAGGCAGGTAACCTTTTGCTGGAATCCACCAAACCCAGACTCTCCCATCAGACCGTGTGATCGGTGGCAGGACAGGTTTCCTCTGCTCCAGAGTCCAGTGTCAGTGTTCTTTACTCACTCCAACCCACACTTGGCATTGTACTGGTGATGCGAGGCTTCATGTAGCTGCTTGCACATGGAAACCCATTCGTTAAGCTCTGCTGCACAGTTTTGGTGCTTATATTAATGCCAGTGAAGATACTCTTCAGCTCTGAAATTAGTGGAGCGTTGATGACTTTTACACATCATGAGCCCCAGCACTCGGTGAGTCACTCTGTGACTTTATGTGGGCTTCTGGCTGCTGTTCCTATACACTTCTACTTTCCAGTAATACCACTTACAGCTGAAGGTGGAATATCTAGCAGGGATGAAATTTCACACATTGACTTATTGCAAAGATGGCGTTCTATCACAGTACCATGCTTCAATTCACTGAGCTCTTCAGAACAAATTTTTTCCACAAATGTTTGGAAATTCAGACTGCATGGCTAGACACTTGATTTTATACACCTGTGTCAGTGATTCTAAATTAACAGGTGTTCCCTAACCCTAACAACAATGTGCTAAAATGGAAAAGTTTTTGCTTTGCGTTTTTCATGTATTGAAGACAACATTGTCAAAATGTTCCCTGGTCACACAGAGAAACGAGTGTTAATGATAAATCCCCTGTGATGTTCGTACTTGCTACTGTATACAGGCCACCAGGGCACCATACAGACTTTATTAAAGAGTTTGCTGATTTTACATCTGAGTTAGTGCTGGCTGAAGAGTGCAGCCTGGAAAATGGAGCACAGCTGGAGGAAAACAAAACTAGAGGTATTTCGTATTGCTTGGCGGGAAAGTAACCTATCCTACAGAAAAGCATTAAAAACTGCTAGACCTGATTAGTTTTCGTCTCTTTTAGAAGAAAATAAACATAACCCCATGTATTTATTCAATACAGTGGCTAAATTAACGAAAAATAAAGCATCAACAAGTGTTGAGATTTCCCAACATCACAGCAGTAATGACTTTATGAACTACTTTACTTCTAAGATCGATACTATTAGAAATAAAATTGTAACCATGCAGCCGTCAGCTATAGTATCGCATCAGAACTATAGATCCCCTGAGGAACAGTTCCACTCATTCTCTACTACAGGAGAGGAAGAATTGTATAAACTTGTTAAATCATCTAAACCAACAACATGTATGTTAGACCCTATTCCATCTAAGCTGCTAAAAGAGGTGCTTCCAGAAGTCATAGATCCTCTTCTGACTATTATTAATTCCTCATTATTACAGTTTTTTTCAGTCACTAACAAGCGTTTGTCCAAGCAGTTGTCACATTTTCAAAACTCTAAACACAATTAGCACAGCATCGGTCTATTGTGGCCATACCATTCACACATTTCATGTCGTTTTCACACAATATGGAGTCATTGAACACATTTCCACAATGCTTACATTTTCTTAACAGACAAGCTATTCCTCCCAACAAAATTATGGATTGTTTTTGTAGTATTTACGAATGTTAACACACAACATCCCACAATAGCAAAAACAATATTCCAAACCTTAGATACAGTATAAAAACCTCTGCTTCTGAAATGATATCAGTTCAAAAACAATATATCTTAGCTGATAATAAACAAACAATTGATTAATTGACACACAGCTGATTTATGTTGTGTAAATTGGGCCAACCACAACTGATTCCAGTCTGGCTTAGACACAATTCATGATTGCCAAGGGTGGATCCGACATACCAAGCGGTTTTATCCCAGGTGCATCGCCTTGGATAATATCAGATGTGATGTTGATGAAAACATGTGGCCTAACCCTGAAGATCGCAGAGATTAGATACAGTAATTTTGTGCCTGGGTTTTTTTTTTTTTTTAGTTCCCCCCTTTTTATCTGGGCTTTTTGCTGTTGTTTTTTTGTTCAGAATGCTCTTATGTGTTTTATGGATATTTTGTTCACTGTAAGCAATACTGTAAAACCTTTTCTGTTCTATCATACCGTTGTTTTTACTGTACCTCCTGCAGTAAACAGTAATGGAAAAAAAATGCTTTTTACTGGAATGCTTTTGAATGTGAACATTACTGTACATTTGGACATACAGTACCTAACCAAGAAATTTAGTGTAAAATGGTGGATTGCATGTTTTGCATGCAAATACATGTGAAACTGAAACCTAAAAGTCTATGCAGTTTTTGTAATGTCAACAATAGCCAGTATTTTGAAACCTGGTGTACTTTGATTGACTGCATGTACCTTGTGAGGTGAAAACAAGTGTTATTCTTTGACAGAATAATTTAATTTTGAGTCAGATTTCCAGTGTTTTGGTAAAGTTAGTGTGTGCAGAGAAAGATGTGTTCTATTTTGAAATGAAGATTTAGTATATATTTAACAAAATGTGTTTTTGAGAAGAAAATTATCCATTTGGCCAATTGTGTTTTGTAGGTGTGAGTCTGTGTTAAGAGTTTAGAAAAAGTATCTGAAGTATGGTTAAGTGCTTGTTAGCGATTGAAAAAAACTGTATTAGGATATGTCCCCAAAACCTTCAAACTGGCTGTTATTAAGCCTCTCATTAAAAAAACACAACTTGACCCCAAAGAACTAGTTAATTATAGACTGATCTCGTATCTCCCTTTTCTGTCCAAGATACTAGAAAAGGTAGTATCCTCACAATCAAATTCCTTCTTAAGGAAAAATGGTATCTGTGAGGATTTCCAGTCAGGATTTAGACCGTATCATAGTACTGAGACTGCTCTCCTTAGAGTTACAAAAGACCTGCTCTTATCTCTCTATTGAATCTTAGTGCTGCGTTTGACACTATTGACCACACCATTCTTTTGCATAGACTAAAACACTTTGTTGGCATTAATGGAAGTGCATTAGCATGGTTTAAATCATACTTATATGACCGCCATCAATTCGTAACAGTGAATGAAGAGGTATCATATCGTTCACAAGTACAGTATGGAGTACCTCAAGGCTCAGTACTAGGGCCGTTACCCTTCACGCTTTACATGTTACCCTTGGGAGATATCATCAGGAAACACGGTGTTAGCTTTCACTGTTATGCTGATGATACTCAGCTCTATATTTCTTCGCGGCCCGGCGAAACATACCAATTTGAAAAACTACGAACGGAATGCATAGTCAATATAAAAAAACTGGATGATGAGTAATTTCTTACTGCTAAATTCAGAAAAAACACAGGTGTTAATTATAGGACCTAAAAACTCTACATGTAATAACCTAGAACGCTGTCTAAGACTTGATGGCTGCTCTGTCAATTCTTCGTCATCAGTTAGGAACCTAGGTGTGCTATTTGATAGCAATCTTTCCTTAGAAAGCCACGTTTCTAGCATTTGTAAAACTGCATTTTTCCATCTCAAAAATATATCTAAATTACGGCCTATGCTCTCAATGTCAAATGCAGAAATGTTAATCCATGCGTTTATGACCTCAAGGTTAGATTATTGTAATGCTTTATTGGGTGGTTGTTCTGCCCTCTTAATAAACAAACTCTAGTTTAACAGCTAGTCCAAAATGCAGCAGCTAGAGTTCTTACTAGAACCAGGAAGTATGACCATATTAGCCCGGTTCTGTCAACACTGCACTGACTCCCTATCAAACATCGTATAGATTTTAAAATCTTGTTTATTGCTTATAAAGCCCTGAATGGTTTAGCACCTCAGTATTTAAACGACCTTCTGTTACATTATAGTCCTCCACGCCCGCTGTGTTCTCAAAACTCAGGCAATTTGATAATACCTAGAATATCAAAATCAACTGCGGGCAGCAGATCCTTTTCTTATTTAGCGCCTAAACTCTGGAATAACCTACCTAACATTGTTCGGGAGGCAGACACACTCTTGCAGTTTAAATCTAGATTAAAAACCCATCTCTTTAAACTGGCTTACACATAACACACTAATACACTTCTAATATCCAAATCCATTAAAGGATTTTTAGGCTGCATTAATTAGGTAAACCGGAACCAGTCTGTTTAGTTACCCTGAGCACTTCATCAAATCAGACACAGCTGAAGAGCTTGCATCTTACTTTGTTGCTGTTGGCAGAACTGAAATGATCCATCAAGTAACCGAAGAAATGATACAGCTACAGAGACACAAACTGCATAAAGACCCAAAACGAGAGGCAGAAATAATAACAAGACTTTTGGTGCTATAACAGGCCTCTGTGACTGTAAGTATGTGCTTCATTTCTCCTGGTGAGACGTATCTGAGGAGAAGATCTGTGTTGTTTCGCCTTCCCTTACGAAAAAGTAGTATATTTCAAGTTTATTTTATTAAGTATACTGAAGTAAAGTTCTAGTATATTTTTAAGTATACTTTATGAAGCAAGTATACATATATCAGTGTTCTAGTAGTATACTTGTAAGTGTACTGTTTCAATACTCCTTGGTACTAAATTGGCCCACTTTCTAGTATATAAAAGTATACTTTTAAGTATACTTTAAGTATAACAGTAGCAAACTTTGAGTACACAACTAGTTTACCTCTATGTTTGTAGTTTGTACTGCAATTACACTAAAAGTGAACTTCTAGGTATACTGATAGTTTACTAATTAAATACTTTGTACACTTTAAAGTATAGTCTCAGTAAACTACTAGTTTAGTAGTTTTATACTGCAAGTAAACTCATAAGTTTTCTTTAAGTGAACTTTACATCATACTTTAAGTATACTACCTTGTCCCTATTTAGGTTTTAATTTGTATATATTTTGTTATATGAATATCTGAACATACAAAACATCCAAAGAAAGAACAGGGTATCTGCTTGTAAACAAAAAAAATGTATTCTAGTTTCATGCATTCTTTTTTAAAACACTTTAATGTGGGTAAGTTTCATAAAAAAAAAAAAGAAATAACATTTTGAACAAAAAGCTGAAAAAAGAATATGCATTGAATTCAGAATGATAATCAAAACGTAGATGGAGTCGATCAACACCCCAAAGCTTGACTGTAATTATTACCTCTTCATCGGTGGACATTTTATTCCACAACGTTACAGTTTTGATGCTGTTTCATGTCAGATGATCGTGTTAGATTACATGTGTTAGTATCTGTTGTTTCTTTTTCTTAAATTGTGTTTTTTTTGGAAATTCTATACAGAAGATGTACTAGTGCCCGCTACCGTATAACAATGAAAACATGGATTCTAGGAGCACAAGTATAGTTCAAATATATTTAGACTTTTTGTACGTATAAGTCAAGTATACTTAAATGTCATTAAATTTGTCATTAAGTATACTTAAATGTCAGTATATTTCTGAGGAGTAGATAAAGCCCATTTCTGAGAAGTACATAAAAAGTAAACTAAAAGCATACTTTTCTATTTTAAGTTTAAAAGAAGTATACTAATAGCACACTTGAATAAACTTCTTTTTTGTAAGGGTTGACATGATCCTGTTGTCCAGAATACTCTATCGTACTGACGATACCAGCGCTGGATGAGCAGCGCCTCTCGCATCGCTACACACACAGACAGAGAGACAGACACAGTCAGGCCAGCAGGAAACATGAGTGACGGTGATGTTTCTTGAGACTCACAGAAACATGTGATCTGTCTGACCTGTAGCTGCTGGATGTGAGAGAAACCAAGAAAAACATTGTTTGATGTCCATTAACACTCACTGACAACAACAAGACTTTTACTGAAATAAATGAGGAAGAATTACCTGGAACTGAGATGTTTCCTACAGACAGACACAGAGCAATGTGAGCTGTGTATCTCTCAGTCATTTAATGGCAGATATTCAGCTGAATTTTTTAATCATCTTGTTGGTTCTCGCACCTTCATCGCATGGTTTGTGCTGCAGCTGGTTTGATTTTGTAACCCCGCATCCCATGTCACGTTAGTAAGCTGTAAGTACACCTATGAATTCATTCATGCTTTTGATTCTACTAATCTGAATTTTACTTTTAAACGATTATAAATAATTCCCATCACATCAAAGAAAATCAAAAATAATGAGACCCGTCCTCTTAGTTTGATTAATTGTTAAACCTGTTTTGAGTAGTTTAGCTCTAATTCTACAAAAGACCTCCAGCCTGTGTGCTTTAGAAAACAGCAAGAGAACTCCACACTTACCCGCTGAGGGTTTGTCAGAATCCCACCATGACAGCAGAGTCTATGAACAAGTGTGACCAACTTCACTCTCAATGAACCCAGAGAGAGAGAGAGAGAGAGAGAGACAGATTGTGAGATATGGAGCTGATCCGTGTGACCGCTTCATTAAAACAACACGTTGCAGCTGGATTAGGGTTAATACTGCAGCTCGGCTCCAACCCAGAATAGACAGATAAAGAGCTGCTAAAGGCCTCCGTGCATTTGAGTCTGTTGCTCCGCTGTTCAGAGTCGACACCCAACTCACAGAACGCTGAACACAGCCACATGAATTTGTTTTTTAATGTTTGTCATTGGCAAACAGACCAGTTCTCCCCATTCATCACTGGTATATTTAATAGGCTTTACTATAAAAACAGCTGAATTCTACCATATAATCTATTCAAAACATGAGCATATAAATCTACTGTGATGGGACTGAAATAATACGGCACACTATAAGCACATGTTCAGAATAGGGGTTAAAAGTGTATGGGTTTTGACCAACAGATGAATAAGGTTAGGGTTATGCCAGAAAACACCATTTCTTAATAGGTTAGTAGTGAATGAAATGATATTACAAGTTGTCCTCAAATGGCACCGATTTCTCAGAATGGCAGATTAACTGTTGTTTCTTTCTTTAGATTGCCGTTCACACGCAGGTGTTGGAATTCCTCCTGAGGCAAGGGAGTTACAGGCGGTGGACTCAAGGACAAACACGGCCAGCACTGCTTTGTTTCCGTTCATCTGAGGTCAGAAGAGAAACTACAGATGCTACAACAATGTCCAGCTTTGTATGTCTCATGAGAAATGACCTGCGGAGTCAAATAAATATCATAAAATATACTTCACATGTTTAAACATTGACTGATTAGTGATCAATAACCCAGGTTCAACCCCCAGTCTTGAACATTTGCTCGCAGTCTTGTAAAGCGTTACTAACCTGCTACATTATTTTAGGCCATCGCAATGAGTCAGAAATCCAGTGGAAATTCATGTCAGCTGATACAATACAATACAGTACAATTTAATTGTAAACCCCAATGGTTGAAAACTGTCTTTGAACACATCATTGACCCCTAACATACATAACAGAAAACCACACAGAAATCAAAAAACATATCAGATCGTTCCACCTTAGTGTTTTGATTTAAATACCCAATTTCTGCAGATATAAATGAATTCTTATAGATGTTTCTCTCTGCCCTGGGCATTAAATAACGTCTTCTAGAAGGCAATAAGGCAAAAGGATGAGTAGCATCTTTCAAAATGCACTGATAAAACTTCTAAATTATCTGAGCTACAAGAGTATGTTTAAAATGTAAAAGATTGGATGACCAATAATTTTCTCCTATTAAATTCAGATAAGACAGAGATATTACTTATTGGACCAAATACAGTACACAGAATCTCGTAGATAATAATTTGCAACTAGACGGATGTACTGTAACTTCCTCTGCAGTCAAAAATCTGGGTGTTATATTGTACAGCAACTTGTCTTTTGAAAATCATATTTCCCATGTTACAAAAACAGCATTCTTCCATCTTAGAAACATTGCCAAGCTACGAAACATGTTCCCTGTTTCTGATGCAGAAAAGCTAGTTCATGCATTCATGACCTCTAGACTGGTCTATTGTAATGCACTGCTAGGTGCTTGTCCTGCATCCTCAATAAACAAGCTACAGGTAGTCCAAAATGCAGCGGCTAGAGTCCTTACCAGGTCAAGAAAATATGATCATATTACCCCAATACTACAGTCTCTGCACTGGCTACCTATTAAGTTCTGTATCAGTTACAAAATATTATTACTTACTTATAAGGCCCTTAATGGTTTAGCTCCTGCGTACCTAACTAGTCTTCTACCACGCTACAACCCATCACGCTCCCTAAGGTCACAAAACGCTGGACTTTTGATAGTACCTAGGATAGCAAAGTCCACTAAAGGAGGTAGAGCTTTTTCACATTTGGCTCCCAAACTCTGGAATAGCCTTCCTGATAATGTTCGGGGTTCAGACACTCTCTCTCTATTTAAATCTAGATTAAAAACACACCTCTTTGGCCAAGCATTCAAATAATGCATCTCATAATCTTATACTGCAGTTATATCTGATCAAATGCACATTAACATTCTTTTGCAGGGGTTGAACACATCATTTTTTGCGTGGTTGGAACAGCAGCTACGCTAATTATGTCTCTATTTGTTTCTCTGTTTCTGCTGGATTTACATCCCGTGGTAACTAGGGTTTACACAAGCTCCAGTCTGGATCCAGAACACCTGAGAAGAGATGATGCCAGCCCCTCAGAGGACCTCAGATGATGCTAACCCTGAAACAACATACAGAACTACCAAATGTTGCTGTAAGTTTGATTGCAACATATAATCATTGCTGTTAATAGTGTTTACTGTCTGTTTGATTACATGACATTAACTAACTGCATGATATGGACATCAAATTGAGATGGTCCCCACTGATAAGCTACTATTAAATATAATGTAGAAACTTAAATTTTCCGTAAAGCTGCTTTGTAACGATATACATTGTGAAAAGTGCTATACAAATAAACTTGAATTGAATTGAATTGACATTGAAATATACACCTGGTTCAGAGTTCTCTGTGGCTTACCAATGACCTTACTCGCTTTATTAATGACCCTAGTTAGTGTAGTGATATTCTAATATTCTGATGAATGGCACATTTGCAGCTCAAATGAATATGTGATTTTAAAACTTTGTTGCATTACACACTAAACAGAGTTCAATCTATGAGCTGACGCAAGTTCAGTGTCCAATTGATCATAATGGTTGTTCTTCCTGGGAATGAGGCACGTTCACGTATCCGTTTCATGAATGGCTTCAGTATTTGTGCCGCACTGCTGTTCTTTCTGATCTTTTTCATATTTTTCATCGGTCCTCCTGCAGGTTAGAGCTTATCATCTTTGTTAGTGTGTAACCATGTGATAGTGTTTTTCTCAGTTTCACCTTTATTCTCCACCTCCTTTTCAACACCATCCATTTGCTCGACATGAAAACAGTACAAAGTATTCCAAGGCCAAGCTCGGCCAGGGTAGATAAATCCCTGCTTTCCCAGACTGCTTCAAACAACATCCATTCATTCCTGTCCAGAGTCCAGAGCGTTTGTCACGAGACTCGAGCGTTATCCTGCAGTCATGCGTCTGGTGCTGTGTGTCGTCGCCATTCTGTTCGGGTGTCCTCTCGGAGAGATGTTTGTTCTGCATCCTTCACCTGATGCATCTGCTGTCAAAGCCAACAGGTAAGAGCTGATGATTTAAAGATGAACAATGTCATGATGAATGGATCAGGGCATCCTGTTTTAATCAGCTGCACTTCTGTTCATTAGGAGGTTTTGGGGAGAGTTTCAGGGAGATTTGCTGTTTGTAGAAACTATCGTTAAAGCTTGTTTACTGTGTTCAGTCTATGAACCCAGATTCACTTGAAGTCTTAGATTTGGTAGAAGTTTAGGCTGATATTTGAGTGCTCGGGGCAAAAGTTGAATCAACCTCATTACAATAGCATGCTCTTCTTCCATGAGACTCAAATCCTCCTGGCTGACCTGATCGTGCTTGACGGACCAAAAGAGAATTGCTGGATATCTTCAGAAAGCTTCTCTTGCTCTGGAGTTTGTTTGTTTGCTGGTTTTATTGTATTTGTTATATTATTTTTGAATTGTTTTTACCATGAAACTAGCCTAAGATGCTGACATGGCATTAAATATGAAATGCTCTGGATTTTACTTCAGTGTTTTGTTGTGTAAAGGTTGACTGCACAGACACATGTAAAGTTCTGAAGGTATAAATGCGGGCATCTCTCTTCTCCTCTGGTGTCCTGTTACAGGGTCAAACACTGAGCCTTCACAAACACGCGAGGATCCTGTGGCTCACGGCTGCACTTTAAAACATTTGGCTGGCGTTTGACAGGCACACACACATGAGGTCTGCAGAGGTGTTATGACAGTGTGGGTTTACAATGATATTTTTTAATTTTATTTGTATTTTTGCAGATGCAAGGGAGAACTGGAAATCAGGAAAATCCTTCTGGAAACTCTAAACCTCCAGCAGGAGCCTCGTGTGTCCATTTCGAAGATGCATCATTTACGTGAGCAGTGGAAAGCCAGTCTCAGAAGCAGCCTCACATCAGCACCAGGTACCTAAACCCCAGAGATCAGGCTCAGCTGAAGACTTCTGGTGAATCTGACCTATTGTCTGTTTAGCAGGTAACTCAACATTTCCAGAGGACTCCAGAAACTCCAGTTGCTGCAAACAATCCTGTCAGGTCTTCATTAAAGGTGAACAATCAGATGCATCCCGCTATGTTCTCGTCACTGCAATATTTTTGGTGTTAAAACCAGTTTAAATGAAAGGCTGTACGGCTACAGTGTATATGAGCGCAATGTACAAATAATTCACACTTCATTAATGAAAGCAATGCTTCGTTTTCTATAGACATGATACATTTATTTTCTTTTGTCTTGGTTTTGGGGCTCATCTGTGACATTGGGCTCATCATGCATGTCTTCTCTTGTGTAAATGTGTCAGATCTGGGCTGGGAGCACTGGGTGGTTTATCCAGAGAGCATCACCTTCGTCCAGTGCCGATCCTGCGGTTCTGAGAGCACAGACGTATCTGCACAGGTGCATTACTTCTACATCATGTTCAGTTGATCTGTTTTCTGTTAAGAAACGCTTTACACAAACATTTTTCCTCTCATCTATGGCCTCAGACTGATGAAATGCTTCAGATGATCTTGTCTCTGGGCTCAGACCTGATCTTAATTGTCTTCCCACAGTGCTGCAAGCCGACTGCTCACAACATCGTCCCGTTCGTCTACATGGACGACTGGAGCAGTTTGGTTCTGTCCTCGGTGAGTCTGATCCGCGAGTGCGGCTGCGACCCTGGAGAGGAAACACAGGACCCCGAGGTCATGACCCCATCCTAGAAAGCCTTCCTGACCCGCTGGTCAAGTAACAGAACCACAGAAACGCAATAGAGAAGCACAGCTTTTTGGATTCGTAGGTTTATAGCTAAGCAAACTTATTTAGCATCTTTTGACTTTTGCTGCTGTTGGGAGTCAGACTCTTGTGGGCTGTAAGAGTGGACTTATAAAAAGTTCTCAGAAGAGGCAAAAAAGTTCTCAATCTAAGCATGTTATTTGACTTTCACAGAAATGCACAATGGACCTTCTGTTATAAATCAGTTCAAGGCCAAATCTGTTTTTAACTTCAGGCTTTTATGGGGCTGCGGCTGCAGTGGCCAGCGAATGTTCCCTGAGAAAATGCTGTCGAGCAGCTCTGCCAAAATTTTCCCTGTGTGAATCTGAGGACCAAACAAAGTGTTACATCCAAAATGACCTTCCTTTAAATCAAATTCTAATTTCAGTTATTCCTCTAATGTGGTGTCAGGCGTGATCGTTAGCACTAACGTGATCTGTGTGTTGAGAAATGCCCGGTCTTGTTGAAGAATCAAACGCACATTCCAGCAAGAACATTTCGACTGTTTGTTTGCAAAAACCATCTGGCCATAAATCACCATAATTTCAACCCAGTATCATATATAATTGAATGTTTCATAACTCGACTTCCAAACTAACACTAACCCTTTCCCATGCATGTTTAGCTAATATTAAACAAGATTTACACTTTACATCAAATGTATCAGCAGAATGTTTTATTAAAGAAAGCTTTCATGGCATAAAGATGTGATGTCCTTACTTCACTTCAGAAAAGATCTGTCCAACATTTGTTTCTCTTTGTGTGTGTGTATTTCTGGCAGCTTCTGTGTGTAACAAAACAAATGCTGAAAAGAATTATCAGAATGAACTTCTCTTGTGCTCATTTTTCAGTGGTTAGTAATGATTGCGGCCGCAGTTTACTTGCAGTGCATTTCTGAAATGAGTGGCTTATTTTTGGGAGTTTATTGGCACACACTGTTTGAAAGTGTGTGTGTGTGTGTGTGTGTGTGTGTGTGTGTGTGTGTGTGTGTGTGTGTGTGTGTGTGTGTGTGTGTGTGTGTGGCTGTTGCGCACTCAGTAAAAGAGTCCATAGCTTCGACAGCTCTCTGTTCCTCCTGGCTTCAGACAGACTCCACAGACCTGCGGCCGTCTGACCTTCAACACTAAAGAGAGAAGACAAGCAAACAAACGCAGGAACAACTCATCCTTTCCTGAAACAGCATGGCCTGTGTGGGATCTTCCTGGCTGCGCTGGGGAGCACTCCTTTCTCTCATATTCTGTGAGTTTGCTCAGGAGAACAGCTGGGAGTGTTTGGACAAGGACGAGATTGTTACTGAAATGTCCAAGGACGCTGAGATGCCGTCTGAGTGTGTGTTGAGCTGTACAGCGCTCTCTTACAGACAGATCGCAGACAGACAGCAGAAACTCATGGTCCGCTTCAAAGACTCGCAGCCCGGTAAGAGCTTACATGTGTTAAACAAAACCAATGAGGCTCTTTTCCAGGGTTCATGGTCTAGTAAGAATAAAAAAAAAAACAGTACCCAAAATCCTAAAAAAACAAAAGCTGTATGTATAGAAACGTGCAAAAATCTTGTACAGTTTATACACTATATGCAAATGATATGGTATTTTAGTTCAGTAATTTTGACCTCAGTCAACAACAGTAATATATATAGAGGGAGAGAGAGAGAGAGAGAGAGTCTACTAGTTTTCCCACTAGTTACAGCATGTAGTATAGCATGACTGAGCTTAAACATGCTGCTGTAGAAGAGCATTTATTTATTCACGTTCATATCTTTGTCGACTCCTGCAGGTGAGTTGGGGGACTTCTGCTGGTTTATTCACAGGAGATGCAGCACATGGGATGAAATTTTTGTTTTACTGTCAGTCAATGAATCCGTTCCGAATGGAGAATCGATTCAAATTCAAACCAACTCTCTGACTCACCTGATCTCTGTTCAGTCCCATGACTCTCCGTCCATCATCCCTGATGACTGCGGCCTTCGCTTCGACGTCACGCCGCACCTGACACACCTGAGACACCTGACACACCTGCCGCTCTGTGTCCGGCTGACAGGCATCATGGGAAACCGCTTACAGTGCCCACCGTTTCTGGTCATGATGAGGAATAAAACGAGTCTGACCAACTCCTGAATGAATCTATAAACATTATAAGGCACAATGGTAAAGATTCAGACAGATAATCTCTAAGAGGCTAGTGGGGAGGCATTTAGGATGTTGCATTTCAATTTCAATTTGTTTGAATGAATGTTTCAGTTATATGTGAATTTCCAGTTTAATATGCTTTAAATTTGAAGTATACATTTTATTTTAGTTTGCCTTTGTAGCCTTTCTGTTTTATTAAGCATTTTATATTCAGTAAATTGATAAAATCATTAGAATGTTGTCCTGTTTATTTACCATCCTACATATATATATATAAATTTTTTTTTAAATAAAAATCTGGATGCTAATCTCTGTGTCTACTGTGATTTCATATTGATGTGATATTTTGATTTTCAATCTAAATCACTGAGGTAGATTTTAAAACTGTCAAACAAACAAATCAGTAGCATGAAAAACAGTAAATCACAACAATTATTGATAATTCAACTCTCTCTCTCACACACACACATATCATATTTGTTTAGTCAAATACACTCAAGAAAGTACAAACAGAACTGAGCACACAATCATCATCATAATTCTGCGCAGTAGATTTATTCAATCAGTTTCATGCTTGATATTCGGAACAGCGTATCCATTACTGTGATATTTATTTTATGGGCCATTCTACAGAATTGGTGCAAACTGCTGTCCCACAACCAAAAAGACACATTTAAAAAGCATTTAAGAATTTGAATCGTAGATGTTTACTAAGATCCTTCTATTAATGGAGGATTACATTTACATTTAATCATTTAACAGACGCTTTTATCCAAAGCGACTTACAAATGAGAACAATAGAAACAATCAGATCAACAAGAGAACAACGGTATACAAGTGCTATGACAAGATTATAAGATCCTTCTAAGACCACAGGAAACAGATGATTCTTCTGCACAATCTGACTTTGCTGCAGCCTGGAATTGAACTGCTGGTTTCGTCTGGTCAGAGGATAACTGGACCCCGACTGAGCCTGGTTTCTCCCAAGGTTTTTTCTCCATTCTGTCACCGATGGAGTTTTGGTTCCTTT
>CM045070.1:597014-616961 GCA_024542945.1 allo-octoploid hybrid of Carassius auratus x Cyprinus carpio
CTGATAGTTAGCCTGCTCCGGACCAGATCAGTTTCCCAGCATACCACAGTGACTGAGCTTGAGCTATGGTTAGGAAATCCCAATCCAAACCTTTCTGAAACCAAATCAAGTGACAGTAAGTCAGACTAACTGAAATAAGCCTGGCCTATCTGGTAAACTAGTTTTATTAAACAGCCCCCAGGTGTGGCATGCGAGTGTAAATGTTGTGTTTTAATGTGAACAAGTTGATTTCAAGTTTGTATTTATGTTCATTTTCTGATTCATCTGTGTGTGTGTGTGTGTGTGTGTGTGTTCATGCAGTGTGCAGATGGAGGATCGCAACATGTTGCGGCGGATGGAGAAGGAGAGACGGAATCAGGAGGTGCAGTCAGAGGAGACGCAGTATGACAGAATCACTCCTCTCTTCAACAAACCCTATAAGGTGTTGTATCCCATGACACCTGTGTGTGTGTGTGTGTGTGAGACTGTGTGTGTGTGTGTGTGTGTGTGTGCGTGTGTGTGTGTGTGTGCGTGTCATGATTCTGTTTCTGGAGTGAGTGTTCACAGATGCTGTGTTTGTCTCTTCATATGGAAACAGAGAGTTTTAATACTGGATTCATTTCTCTGTTTCTGATCTGAAATTCTGCTGATCATCACGTGATGATGTGAAACTCAGAGTGTGTTTGTGTTTTCAAGGTCTTTGATGAGTAAAGTGTGTGTTTGAATCACTATATGAGTAAACCAGATCATAAGATTCAAGGTTTTTATTCGTCACATACAGGATTATATACAGCATATATAACCAGCAGTGAAGTGTGAGTCAGGTCCGCTCCATGGACAGTGCACTTATTAAAGAATACAACACAGATGAAAATATACATAAATACAGCTATGAAAGAATGAAATAAAAGTAAACAATAAAAATATAAGAATAAAATATAAAAAAATATGTATACTGTAGAATTAAATATAAAATAGAACATAATGTGCATGAAAGTATACTGTAGTCTTAAATATTAAGATACACAGGGATGTGCAAACAGGCTGTGACACTGTGAGTATGTCTGTGTGAGGTAGAGAATGATGAGTATATTACTGATAAAGTGAATATTAAGTGGAGACATGAAGATGTTCAGAGGCTGGTTTTGAGTTTAGGAGCCTGATGGGGAAGAAACTCCTCCTAAGTCTCTCAGTTTTTGCCATCAGGCTACGGAAGCGCTTACCAGATGGCAGCAAAGTGAAGAGATGGTTACTGGGGAGGATGGAGTCCTTGATGATTTTAACAGCTCTATTTTTACAGTGTTTGAGGTAGATGTCCTGCAGAGAGGGGAGAGCAGACCCTGAGATGCGCTCAGCTAAACGCACAACTCTCTGCAGGGCTTTGCAGTCATGACTGGAGCTGTTCCCATACCACACTGATATACACTGAGTCAATACACTTTCTATGGCCCCTGAATAGAAAGTTTTCAGGATTGCTGGTGAAACCCTGAATTTTCTCAGCTGTCTCAGATGGTACAGTCTTTGCCTGGCTTTATTAACCTGAGTTTGGATGTGTGAAGTCCAAGTCAGGTCCTCTGAGATGTTTACACCGAGGTACTTGAAGCCGCTCACCCTCTCCACAGGGGTCCCGCTGATCATTAGAGGAGTATAGGGCTGCTGCTGTCTCTTCCTGAAGTCAACAATCAGCTCTTTAGTTTTGCTCACATTCAGAGAGAGACAGTTGTCCTGGCACCATGATGTGAGTTTCTCTACCTCATCCAAGTATGTGGTCTCATTATTGTTGTGAATGAGGCCCAGAACCACAGCATCATCAGCACATTTGATAATAGATGTGGAACATGAGCTGATCCTGTGCTCTGTTAGTGTGGTGGTTCTTCATGTGTGAACTGTTCCTCTCTGAACACGTATCAATGAAGCAGTGTGTTTGTAATCCGTACAGCCAAAGATGTGTTGTGAGTGTGATGATGGCGTGAGCACAGATCCCTCAGACGCAGCGGTGTGCAGTTTCAGTGTAATGGAGGTTGGGCTGGGCGGTAGAGCTAAAAGATGGGGTTTGAGTCTCGGGCCGGTAATACCACGACTGAGGTGTCCTTGAGCAAGACACTGAACCCCCAACTGCTCCCCGGGCGCCGCAGCATAAATGATACCCACTGCTCCGGGTGTGTGTTCACGGTGTGTGTGTGTGTTCACAGTGTGTGTGTGTGTGTGTTCACTGCTCCGGGTGTGTGTTCACGGTGTGTGTGTGTGTTCACGGTGTGTGTGTGTGTGTGTTCACGGTGTGTGTGTGTGTGTTCACTGCTCCGGGTGTGTGTTCACGGTGTGTGTGTGTGTTCACGGTGTGTGTGTGTTCACGGTGTGTGTTCACGGTGTGTGTGTGTGTGTTCACTGCTCCGGGTGTGTGTTCACGCTGTGTGTGTGTGTGTTCACGGTGTGTGTGTGTGTGTGTTCACGGTGTGTGTGTGTGTGTGTTCACGCTGTGTGTGTGTGTGTTCACGGTGTGTGTGTGTTCACGGTGTGTGTGTGTTCACGGTGTGTGTGTGTGTGTTCACGCTGTGTGTGTGTGCTTTGGATGGGTTAAATGCAAAGCACCAATTTATGTCACGTCACTCATTTATTTGGTTCCACAGTGATTTTTACTTTATCTAAACTTTGTGTCATTTATTTATTTTATTTTTACGCCATGCCTCAAGGGTTTCTTAATCGTTTTGCAAAATTTCTTCAAAGTCACAACCCTATTTTAGATTTAACAGTCAAACATAAAATTAAATGTAAACAATTATCCTTATATTTTACATGCAGAATAAATAAGTGTTAAGGAAACGTTTGGCTTGTCTCCCGAGGCCACAGGAGGGCGCAATGAGCAAAATATTGCATTAAATTGTTTATTCAATACAATGAAATAAAGACTGTGTTAAAAAAAGTGTATAACGTCTAAATTAACATATATAATTCAAATATAATTTCGTAAATAGCATAAACAATTTTGAACAAAACGGCAGCATCCATTTATGCATAGCTTAATACAAAGAGCCGAAGCGGCGCTCACACAGATTTCATTTAAAAACATATGAGATGCAGTGAAATGGAATAAAAACCCCCACAAGTTCACGACATGTCATTTACTTGGCTTTCATCTCTTGTGTGAGTCATAGCTGTCCATCTCCAAAATGCACAGAAGACGTGCTCCGTGTGAATGGCTTGGTTTCAGTTTATCCTAACAAAGATCTTCTCCGCATTGAGCTTCTATTTTTCTGTAATATTTTGAATAAAAACGCAGCAGCGGCGTATCTTGTGGGTTCAACTGGAGAGAACATTAAAACACTACAACAACTCTTACAACATCATCACCACATCTCAATGCAATTTTTTATTTTAAATTCGACTAATTTCTTTTTTTTATTCACAATCTCCTCAATGCAGGCAGGCACAGCACTCATTTCAGCATGTGTTCTTGTGTTCTTATGTCACAGCTTACTGTCTGCTTGTCACTTGCACCTATATTGTGCACTACAGCGAACATTATTTCTGTCGTTATTGACGGTGTACTGTCAATAATACTCAAATGGATTGATTGCGAAGGTCTAAATGGAGGCTCTTATGATCACAGGACAGTGCAGCTGAACACTGAAACCTACTGTCATTCTTTGTATTTATATTATATATCAGTGTACTGTGGAACAGGAACAGGATGGGTTGGTGTGTGTTGACAGTCACCACTGATAAGCTACTACTAAATATTGTAGAAACTTAATTTTCTGTAAAGATGCTTTGCAATGATCTGTATTGTAAAAAGCGCTATACAAATAAACTTGAATTGAATTGAATTGTTAGTGAACACACATGAGTTGTGTGTAAGTGCTTTCGGAGGCTCCAGCGCTAATCGAACACATCTGAGCCACTAACCCTCGATGTGACTGCTGCTAACTAACAGAGCATAATTACACTTCCTTTGTCTGATTGACTTTGCAGAGAATCAAAGATGACGAGCTGTCGAGTCGCATCCAGAGGATGCTGGGTAGTTATGAGGATGGATATGATGGACCTGAGGACCCTGCGCTTCCTTACGACCGTTCCACGCAGTTCCCTCAGGCGCCGTCGGGACACGCGGATCGCTCCAGAGCTGCCTCCGGTCCTGAATCAGGAGAGAGCTGGGACAGTTTCCCGGCCCTGTCCCCCCCGGTGGAGCCTCTGTCCCCTCTGCGGTCCAGCGACTCGGACACCGGCCCATCTCCGGAGCGCCGCAGGCTGACCCTCGCACTGCCGCTGAACCTGCACAGTAAACTGGACAAGGTCAAGAAACCCACAGCGTACGTGAGGCCGATGGACGGTCCGGATCAGGTGACCGGCGACTCTCCTGAACTGAAGGCCTCACTGGAGTCACATGAGCACTTACAGGACCTGAAGGAGAGCAGCAAACCAACCCTTGCCCCTCTGCAGGCTGCTGATGTGAGTGTTACAGTGAGGGCCAGACTAAGCCTGTGTGTGTTTCCGAGTGTTTTCAAACGTTAATCTAGTAGTGATGGGAAGTTCAGATCATTTTACCGACTCAGACCTTTGAGTCTCATTCAGCAAAATGAACGAATCTTTTTTCGAGTCATTTCATTCATTTTTGCAAAATATATTTAAAATGTTATGTGTTACTTCCCTAACACATCTACTAATTATGCAAATTAGGGCCACACAATATTGGAAAAAACTCACATTGTGATATTTTGTTTTTCTGCAAGATATATTGTAAAAAAAAAAAAAACATCTCTATTTGGGAAAAAAGAATCAATGATTGGGGTGATTTTGTAGGTGAGTAAATCAGCATAGAAAATAAACAAATTACAAGCATAGATAGATATAGCCGAACAAACATACAATATAAATAAACAGTGCTTTATATTTTTCAAGTAAGACTAATAGTATTCAGGTACAGAAATAATCAAATGAAAAATAACGCTGCATAGTCTTCACTGTATAAATTAAATTAAATTAATAAATCTGTGTTAAAGCTACAAAAGTGATTTTTCTCTGTGTTTTGATGTGTGATTAACATTAGAACCTATACTGACTGAATGAATCACTCCCCGAGACGACACGTTCTTCCCGAGTCACATTAAAGATTCGTTCACGACCAACCCATCACTATAATCAAGGCCATGTCTCTCTCTCGTCTGCAGATTGTGTCTGGAGCGCGTGTGGAGGACATTCTGCAGGTCAGTTGAGTTTGGGACGGTCCTGTTTGAGTGGAAAGCTGCTGGATTTCAGTGTCTCTCTCTCACACAGGAAATGACCTCATGGCCTCCACTGCTGACCACCATTTGCTCGCCAACCACAGCCGAGCCACCCAAGGTCCTCTCCACTAACCAGGTTAGATCAGACTGAAGGGTTTTGTTGGTTCTACTGAAAAACTTGCATTCAGACTTATTCTTGAGCTCACTCTTTTTTGACCTTTAATTCTTGTAACTGTTTTGACAGGAGACACATGGATTACTGGCCCTCGGTAAGTGTGTGTGTGTGTGTGTGTTGTTGAAGTCTATTTATGTGCTTTTATGTTGTTGTGTTGTTCTTTACCAGAATCTCATGAATCATCAGACAAAGTTCAGCTGGAATCTCAGTGAGTATCAGATCACTTCTTTGTCCTGAGCTCATGTGAAGGTGCTACAAAAAATGAAGATTTCTCCCCCTCTCTTCCGCTACTGTTTTAACTTTACTCTGTGTGTGTGTGTGTGTGTGTGTGTGTGTGTGTGTGTGTGAGTGAGTGTAGAGGTGGTTCCAGCAGCTCCAGTGACTCTGACAGCAGTTCAGACACTGACAGTAAAAAGAGCAGCAGCCCAGATGAAGCAGCAGCTCCTGAGATGATACACACACAGGTGCACACACATACACACACACACACACACACACACACACACACACACACACATTAATGTGAATGTAAATGAGAAACAGGAGTTTCTTACATACAAGTTATATTGTCATGATGAGTAAGAACAGCATCTTCATCCTCACTTTCTCTGCATCCTAATGTGTGTGTGTGTGTGTGTGTGTGTGTGTGTGTGTGTGTGTTTAGCCACAGAAAGAGAGTGACTGGCAGTTAAGATGGTGGTTAGAAAGGAGGGGAAACCAGCAGAACCCTAGGAGCCCATGTGATGCCGTCAGGCCCGACTCCCATGATTCCTCTGAAAGGACTGAGGCTCCAGGGTCACAGACTTTCCACAGTAACCCAGCTGATGGCGGCAAAGCGTCCGATCTCAGACAGACTGAGGGGAGCACGAGTATGTGTGCGGATCCGCTGTTAGAACGCACATCCACACACAGACCCAAACACAAGAGAAAGAAAACAGCACATCACACAGAGCAGAAGAGAACGCCAGCAGACAACAACAACATCAGCAAACAAACACATCCACCGCTGCTGGTGAAGATCGAGCTGCACCTGCTCTCCAGGATCCCACGGGAGCCCACAGCACCTCCGCCTCACACCGAGAACAGCAGAGCGTCAGGGCGCAAGAGAGCGGTGAGCACAGCTGACCCCTGACCCCTGACCCCTGACCCTGACTCACTACTGCTGCAGAGTCATTCCAGACATTCTCTCAGAATCAGATGTTCACTCATTTTATTGTATGTGACATACTTTGAGGTGTGTGTGTGTTTGCAGATGGAGAGGGATGAAAAGCCTTCAAAGAAGAGACAGAAACTGGACAAAGAGAGAAAACGGTCTTCTTCCTCTCAGCAGAGCCTCCACCAATCAGAGTGAGTCAGACAAACACACAGCCAATCAGAGCCTGATGTGTTTTACTTACTTTCCACATCTCCAAAATGAATTTAAACCAGGATCACTCAAGACTTTTTTCCATATTAATAGAAATGTATTATAAAATGTATAATAATGTTATTGTATGTCTGGGGTTATATGACGCTTTAGGATGATTATTTTGAAAACTACACGTGTATCAACAAGATCCACTAATTACAAACGAATGTATTCTTGACGCTCACTTGACTGTTTTAATGTTTCAAACTGTACAATGTTTGGTTTGTAAAGTGTGATTGTGCATCTTTCCTTACAAAATATCCAGTGTGATTTATTGTGACCCAGTGCAGTGACGTTCATTAATGTGACGCAAGCGCCGGTACTTTTCCGCTGCGGAATGGAAAGTACCTGAGAGTCTCTGTCTGACAGACGCCGATCTGAACGCTCTTCATGTTTCCATCAGAGCCGTCAAGAACAGCGACAAGATGATGAAGAAGAAGAGTGTGAAACACAGCTCAGGTCTTCCTCAGGACAGAGACTCAGCCGCGGCTCCTGACGGCTGGCGGAAGAAAGCAGAGACTCATGGGAAGGTACTGCAGACATCCTCACTTCAGATTTCTCCTGGGATTACTGCTCTGATGTAATAAACGGTTTTTGTTACTCAGAAAACCAGCGAGAGCCACAAGGAGCTCCTGGAGAAACCTCCTGCGGCCGAAGCACGAGAGCTGCTGCCCGATCGCAGGTGCGTCGCTACTCTGTTTGCTCACGAGTTCACAGAAATCACACTGAGTTCGTCTGTGAAGCCTCTTTAACAGAGCCATGTGATGCGAGTGATGAATGTCAGCTTAAACACAAACAACAAGTGTCTTTTAGGCATCGTCACTCGCCACCTGCATAGTGTTTCTGTGATTGACCTCTGACCTTTGGTTCCCAGGAAGCTCTCAGTGGAAGATCATTTGAAGGAAGCCAAAAAGCTGAAGCACAAAGCAGATGCTACGGTGTTTATCAAGCCTTCGGTTGAGTCTGCTGTACGGTGAGTTCCACGCTCGATCTGACCGTGTGTCTCTGTTCCTCAGCCGGATAAGATGGCTAAAGCGCTCCGCTACCTGGAGGCTGCGCTGTCCTTCACGGAGAGTGGCGTCGCTATGGAGACGGAGCCACAGACGCCCAAATCTGCCTACACCATGTTCTCTGAGACGGTGGACCTGATCAGGTGAGAAACCGCTGCTGCTGTTCTCACTCTCACCATACTCACCATACTCACCATACTCTCCCCATACGAGACTATTGTGATATGAAGTCCACGATATGATATTTATGGTGATATTTAAAAAGGAAAAAAGACAACTGAAGAATTGGGGAAATTTTTTTAACATTTAAATTATTCTATCAAATACACTTTAAGAGTTCAAAATTAAGAGCTCCAACCCATGCTCTTAACTAAGAAAACTTAAGTCAGAAAAAAGTGAATTGACTTGTACCTGAACTTTAAAGGAGACTCAACCCTCTTTTTATTGTGATATACTTTCTAATTACATTCACACTGGTGTTTTAGGAAGCCAAACAAATAAGAATATAATAATAATAGTAACAACAACAATGACCGTAATAGCCATATATTGTAGAACAATTGCACTGTGAAATAAATGAAAACAAATCTTTGATAGGTACATTTTTGCTTTACACTACAGCAGGGAAATCACAACACTTCTTTCCTAATTTCTACACTTGAAAGAGATTTTTAGTCTGGACTGCATTTAAACCGCTAGCTGTCAGAGATTGAAGCTGCACTTTAAGCTCTTATCTTGAAGGAAACTCCAGCTTCAGTGAAAACAGGTTTACAAAAAACTACAAATCTAGTGAAACGCTGTGAAAATAAAGCAGAACTGGTGTCTTGTGTTCTCGAACGAGCGCTAAACTCACAGAACGTCAAAGAAAGGAGTCGACTGCATTCCTTCAGTGTGAACGAAGCGGTTCTGAGACGCAGAAAACACCGGATCACCAGCTGATCGTCTGAACCAAGTGTGTGCTTCACTCTCAAACACGCAGCAAAAACAGACTTGATGAAGCGCATCGAGCTTTCGGTTTGAGTTCGTTTGACAGACGCTGTGCCAAAGCATAATGACACGAAACACTACTTTAAACACCTTTTATGTTACAATAAGAAGTTTAAATATATTTGAAAAACTACCCTTTTTGCCCTGAAGACCTAGCGTTTATATCGTCATGTGACCACGATGATATCGAGACATCGTGATATTGATGCTTCGACTGGCTGCTGATGCTGTGGTCTGTCCAGGTTCATTCTCAAGCTGAAGAACTACACGGATCCGGCGGCCGCCGCTCACGAGAGGGATTTCTGCGTCTTGTGGTGAGAAGCGACCCAGCGGAGACAGAGACGTGAGTCTGAACACGAGTGATGTATGTTTGTGTTTGTCCCCAGCATGCGCTGCCAGTCTCTGCTGCAGATGGCCATGTTCCGCTCCCGACGAGAGCCGGCGCTCAGACACTCGCGGATGCTCACGGATCACTTCAGAGTGCGTGCACCTCCGTCACCTGCAGTTTATTCAGACGTCTGACGTCTGCCTCACATTCTTTGTGTTTGTTTGCAGAGCTCGTCGTGGTCTGCGTCTCCCTCCGTGTCGAAGTGAGTGTCCTCGCCGCACTCTTGGACTCCTCTGTCTCAGCTGTCTTCTCCTCACCGCTGTGTTTGTCTCCGCAGGAGCGGCTCGGTGCTCATTCCTCAGCCGGTGCAGCAGGTGGCGGCGGCATACGTCAGCATCACCGCACTCCTCCTGAGCGCTCACCACATCTGGGAGCAGGCGGACCAGATCGCTCTCCGAGGCAGCGGTGAGACGGGGTCACAGGTCACAGCTGAATCTGTCACAATCTGAGTTCACAGTACAGTAGGTTAGGGTTAGCAGTGCCATCAGTCAATTAAAATACTTAATTAAAAGAGCATTATTTTTAACTCGCTCTTTCATTCTTTGCCCCTTTTTTTCAAGTTTATTTTAATTTTCATGGCAAGTTAGTATTAAAATTATCAATTTTACTGAAAAAAAATAATCAACCTTGTCTTTGTGGAGCTGGTGTGTGGGCATAAACCATATGATATGGAGAACAGACTCTAGCAGAGCTACATTAGGAAATAGAAGACAAAACGAATGCTGCATTAAGTGTTAAAGGGGTCCTATTATGCTCTTTTACAAAGTCTTGATTTTGTTTTGGGGGTGTACTAGAACAGGCTCTCATATTAGGTTGTTCAAAAACACATTATTTTTCACATATTTTACACAACAGCTCTCTCCCAGTCTGGCACGAACAGCTCGAATAGTTCCTGTATCAAATGAAGGCCTACCTTCTGAAATACGAGCTGTGCTGTGATTGGTTGGCTGGCCCAGTGTGTGTGCTGTGATTGGTTAGCTGGCCCAGTGTGTGTGCTGTGATTGGTTGGCTGGGCCAGTGTGTGCTGTGATTGGTTAGCTGGCCCAGTGTGTGTGCTGTGATTGGTTAGCTGGGCCTGTGTGTTGTGATTGGTTAGCTGGCCCAGTGTGTGTGCTGTGATTGGTTGGCTGGGCCAGTGTGTGCTGTGATTGGTTGGCTGGGCCAGTGTGTGCTGTGATTGGTTAGCTGGGCCAGTGTGTGCTGTGATTGGTTAGCTGGGCCAGTGTGTGCTGTGATTGGTTGGCTGGGCCAGTGTGTGCTGTGATTGGTTGGCTGGGCCAGTGTGTGCTGTGATTGGTTGGCTGGGCCAGTGTGTGCTGTGATTGGTTGGCTGGGCCAGTGTGTGCTGTGATTGGTTGGCTGGGCCAGTGTGTGCTGTGATTGGTTGGCTGGGCCAGTGTGTGCTGTGATTGGTTGGCTGGGCCAGTGTGTGCTGTGATTGGTTGGCTGGGCCAGTGTGTGCTGTGATTGGTTGGCTGGGCCAGTGTGTGCTGTGATTGGCAGCACTCGGCGCCTGCTTGGGAAATGTCACGCTCCGCTTCAGTGTAAATATTGCGTCAAAATCAAATCAATTTGAGTGTGATTTAAATCCGGATCTAGACATGTGCCGGTATTCGGTAATGCGATATATCACGGTAATGAATATGCACGGTATTGTTATCGTGGGCACTTCTAAATACCGTGAATAATTATATATTACAAATTATTCTGAATTTGGAATGCATTTTAAGAATATTTTTCCCATCAACTGCTCAAAATGCACAACACTGCTGTATGCTGCTTGAAAGACGTGTGTGCGCTCTGATGTAAACAAGCAGCATGAGAAGCACATTCACTCTCTGACAGCAGATGGCGCTAAAATGCAGCCCTTACCCTGTAAACCCCATTAATAAAGCAGCTGCTACTTTCTTAACCCTTTTTAAATAATTTTAAATAGCCATTCAGATTTGTGTATTTGCTATGGTGTTCATCACAGAGCCAAATACTTATATTTTTAGACTTAATAGGCTATTTATTTTCAAACTTTTTTTAATAATCTGGACTACAACATGCCCTAGATATTGTTTGAAAGTGTTTTGATTCTTTATTGTTCATTAACACTTTACATTAGGGCTTCTTTAGTTAACAAACTGCCAATGAAAAATTCTTCTGAACATTCATTAATCTTAGGTATTCCAATATTTAATACCACATTGTTAAAATTGAAAGTTGCAACTGTGTTATTTAATGAGCTAACATGAACTAAGAGTTGTATTTTTTAACAAAGATTAATAACGTCTATAGCAAATCATTAATTCATTGTTTAGCTGTGCATTTATTGAATGAGCACTATGTGATGTCCAAACTGATTACACTATATTTTATGTATTGCACTGTATTTTATGTAAAATTATTTTCTATTTTTAAACTGTCTTAAATTCTTTTTAAGTCAATTTTTAAATCATTTTCAAAGTTCTAAAATTGCTTGTTTTTTTGTGGTTATTTTTCTTCATGATTTTCTTGTTACTTTCTTTTATGTAAAGCATAAAATGTGCTATATAAATAAACTTGCCTTGTGTTAATGCATTAACGAAGGTTAACTAATGAGGTCTTATTGTAAAGTGATACCTATTGGTCTTTATAGTTCTTTTGCACTTTAATGTGTAAAACTTTTAACTTTATTTTTTCTGTATTGCTTTATTGTTTTTAAATGTTCAGTTATTTTTGTTATAAGAAAAAAGTTATTTAACCTGTTATACTGTGTTATGACCACTTTTTTGAAACTAAATTTCAATACCGTGATAATACCGTATACCGTGACAAAACATTATCAATTAATCGCAGCAGGAAAATTTGATACCGGCATATCCTTACCCAGATGATTGTAACCACTCTAAGTTGGTCTGCTTGAAAAAAAGCTAGCGTGTCTCTGACACCGTGATAACACTCGCTGCCCTCTCTAGTGCAGCTCAACCAGGTCTCGTCACATTCATCTGTATTTGTGATGTCACAAACCCTGGACAATATGTGTTAGGGTTCGTTCATTCAAATTCTCCAAATTATTCGTTCGTTGTAGTTTTTGAAAAGTGATTTCAGTTAAATAAAATATCTGCTTTTGACTTGGTCTTTGAGCTTTGTAACTTTGCAGATCTTATATGCTCAAACAGTAGCATTACAGACTAACTAAAGTTGAAAAAGCATAATAGGACCCCTTTAATTATTTTTTTTTATGTGTTGAATGACAAATATTAATCGTGGATTAATTGTGTTTGGGTCTGTGTGCAGATTAAGACAGTATTTTTCCTAGACGATGTATGTAGGTCTTTTATATTGATTTAAGAAGTAAAAGAGTTGAGCCGGACGCGTGTGTGAGGATTGTTCTGGTGTTTTTAACGCACTGGTTTTGTGGTTTGCAGGTTTGCTGCGAGAGCTGGATTCAGCTGTCGGTCCTCTGAGTCTGACGTCCTCCACGAGTGATTTAGTGCGCTACGCTCGACACGGCCTGCACTGGATCAGACTCGACACGCAGAAGCCGCGCTGACGCTTCCCTCGACCGCCGGAGAGCCGAGGATGTGGCAGCTTTCCTTTATTTGCACAAGGATCAAATCAAACGATCAATCTCTCTTTAACGTCTACTGAAGCACTTCAGCCGCGGCTCACTCTGACACGTAAACATGATGATGGTCTTCCCTCTGCACTGAACAAACCCACGTCACACTGCATCCACCATCAAGACAAAGTTCAGCAGCATCTCGTGTGTGTGTGAGAGTGTGTGTGTGTGTGTGTGTGTGAGAGTGTGTGTGTGTGTGTGAGAGTGTGGGTGTGTGTGTGTGTGTGAGAGAGTGGGTGTGTGTGTGTGTGTGTGTGGGTGTGTGTGTGTGTGTGTGTGTGAGTGACAGACAGCATCAGTTCAAATGCTACGTGTGACCGCTGAACACACACACACACACACCCACACACACACACACACACACACACTGTCAGCGCAGCAAGTGCCTTCAGATCTGATTAACTCAAGCAAACACTAAATAGAGTGAGTGTGATTTCTAGCTTTTATATGGTCACATGACCTTTGACCCATTAGAGAAACTGTGGCAGTGACAGAAACTCATGCTGCAGTTGTTTGCATGTACAGCTGATGGGTCTGACCTCTGACCTCTGGAGTTTTTCTCATAATTGTCTCTCTTTAATCTTGAAATTTGTTGGTCAATTTTTTTTTTTTTGGAGGTGGGGAAGCATAATTGTATTTATTTTCATTAGCATATATTTATTATATCATTTATGACCAAGTGCAGAATTGATTTTCAGAGCAGCATTGAGCCTGTCGATTGGTCGGGCCACTTGTTCTTCTAGATGGTGACGCCTCATTGGTCAAATCCTTCGTCACTTTTTAAATAGAGCACTAAGTATTTCCTGTCCATCAGTATTTGCTTTCTTTCCTAATCTTGGGTCCAGAGCAGCAGAAGTTGATTGACACTCAAATGAAAATTTATTTTCTGCAAACTTTGGAAGATTAAAATTCTCTGTCGAAATGGAATATCAGAATGAAATTATTTGTATTTATTTTATATCCTATAATGTGGAAGTTTGGGTTGGTTTTTTACAACTTTATCAAACTGATTTGAATCAGCAAAAGTCTGAAAGTGGCTTTGTGTGTTAGACTGTGTTTGGGGGAAAAAAAATTGTGCCTTCCTTTTTTTTGTGTGACTGAGTTCAGTTTACTGAGAACTGAAGATCTGTTTTCTCAGGATCCATTTGGATATGATTTGAATAAAATCTTTCTCATCCTTTATTATCCGCTCTCAGTTGTTTTTGGCACCTCAGAGGCGATGTATAACATACAGCTTATTCACAACACATGAAAATATAAACAGAAAAAAATGTATATCAACAATTATTCTGTATAATAACTCAAATGAAAATGGGATAAAGAATCTCCTTAAAAATAATTCTTAACTACCTGGATGATTATAAAAAGACAAGGCGGTCACTTTCACCCACAGCAATAAATAATTCCTTTGTTTTATGTATTACAGCGGCATCAGGACAGCGCTTTATGAAAGTACTGATTAGATTCCTAGAGGAGCTCTTCATCACCATTGTGCTGCACTAAACCAACCGAAGCCAGAGCAGCAGCATCTTCAAACAGCATTTGTCATGAAATTCATTTAATTATTATGAGCCGGGAATAAAGCCGCAACTATCTCATTTCCACAGACAGAGGCTCTCTGACTGTTTGATGAATCTTTAAACCGGAGTAAAGCTGGCCAGTGTACAAGGCACTGTTGCAGAAATAAACTAGATTAATGGAGCAAAACTCTCAACTCGAATTGTTAAACTCTGACACAGATGTTGGGTTAGGGTTAGGGTTAGGTTAAGTGTGAACTCATGTGTCGTATGTTCAGGGTCTTATGAAGTTTGATTACGTCTGTGTTTTTTTAATTTTTTTCTAACGATGCTGTTGTTTGGGTATTTTATCCTCGCCTCCACCAGCTGCCAATCAAAAGACATGCTTTAACACAATGTCAAAGTTTTGAAAAATTCAAACTTTTAAAAATCTAATGCAGTTTAGTAAATGTATTTATTTCAAATTCATTTCAAGAAACAACTGTTAAGACAATAAACATTACCACAGCAATGCATTTGTGCATATTTAAAAACAAAATGTGAACAAGAATACTAACTGTGCATACAAATCAGTGCTGACTGAACATACTTCAGTGCTTTAGTTCCTGTACAGAAACAGATTAATCTCCCACGGTTCATGTGTCAGATTCTCCAGCGAAGGTCAGGTTGGTGAACGCAGGCTGTTAACAGATTGTAAAAAAAAAAAAAAAAAAGTTTAAATGCAGAAAAAAGGTTTATAGTGTTTCCTGTAATCAAACATGTTGAACACTCGTTAAGCAACTTTCTCTCATTCAGGTTAAACACAAGCTAAAAAGAGATGTCAAGTCATCGATCGCAAAACTTTTCTTGGTTTGGTGTTTGAAGAAGCTGATATCTCCTGGTTTTAAGGAAAAGGATAAACTTTATTTGTCCCCGAAGGGAAATTTGTCTTGGGCAAAGTGCTACAGTGTTGTTCTGAACAGACAATAATAATAATAATAAAATAAAATACAACAATGAATAAGTCTAATATATAAAATACATATAGTGCAAAGCACAAGGTTCTAATATGTTATATGAGCATTATTTTTGGTAGAATTCAGCATTTTTATCGAGGCAGGGACAAACGAAAGCTTCAGTCTATTAGTTTTACACATTGACATTCTTAGTCTCTTTCCCGATGGCAGTGTCTGGTATTCACTAAAAAGAGGATGTTTGGCGTCAGTACTGATACTTAGTGCTCTTCTCATTGTTGCTTGTTCATATAGAGTCGGTATGGGCTCATATTGTTGTATTCCTATGATTTTCATAGCTGTTTTGTGGATATGAGCCAGTTTGTTTTTCAGTTGTACAGACAAGTTTCCAAACCAGACTGTGATTCTGTAGCGAATAAGACTTTCAAGCGTGGCCTGGTAAAAAACACGCAAGATATTGCTACCCACCCCATACAGTCTCAGCCTTCATAACAAAATAAAGCCTCTGTTGTAGTCGTGTGCACAGACTGTCAATGTGTGTCTTCCAACAGAGAACACTGTCCATATAAAACCCCAGGTATCTGTAAGATGTCACTTGCTGTATCTCTGTGTCTTTAATGATCACAGGCTTGTGTTCAGATACACTTCTTGGGTCAGGGACCATTTCTTGTGTCTTATTTACATTTAACACAAGACAGTTCTTGTCACACCACTGAATGAAAGTATCTGCTTCACTGTGGTGTGATGACAGGTCCATGTCTTTTTGTAAGAGACTTAAAATGACAGTGTCATCAGCATATTTCATGATATAATTATTAGTATATGTGCTCCTGCAGTCATTTGTGTATAAAGCAAAAAGCACAGCGTGACATATACACTCGCATAGTAAACACATGTAAAATAAATAAATTCTTTGAAGTTTTTATGTTTCATAATTCTGTAACTTGTTTTTAAATTAGGAGTTATTTAGACTGGATAAAACAGGTGAAAGTGATTCATGTGAAATGGACAGAAGGCAGTGGAGTGGAAGATCTTCAGGCTCAATTCCGCCAAAAGTGAACCCTTTCTCGAAGCAATGCAGTCAAAAAAAGGCTTGGAATGTCACTAGTGACATCACTTCACTAAAACAATACAAGCCTCGGTATGGACCTCCATCTGGAAGTACGTGATATTTTCGATGCAAGCTTCAAAGCCTCAGTATCAGGCGTAACATCACTAGAAAATGTGGATGGCCAGTGTAACTATATCAAATGTTTATAGCTGATAGAGATTTTGCTTTCTCAGTATGTTAATACAGCTGCAGTACTGATGGGAAATCGAGGCTTTCTGAACCGTTTGAGGCTTTCATGAAATCGTGCAGAAAAACGGTTCATTATTCGAAACTTTTAACACAGTGCGCATTAGCGACATCTGGGGGTCAGACTTGGTTTCTCCACCAAATCTAACAAAATACTGTGGAGCAGAGAATGGTTTGAAAAAGTTTTTAATCTGTGCCAACTCATGTCATGCGTAGTCCGGTCAACGGATTCACATATTGATCAATTATATAAACTATACAAGTGTGTGATTAAAATTAATAACTGACGTGAGTAGTAGCAAAAATATTTTAGGTGAGCTGTTCGGAGTTTCTGAGACTCCAGCTATAGAACAAGATTAAAGAGCTGTGACGTGCATTCAGTTTCTGTCTGGTGTTGATGTTATTCTAAACTATTCTACCGAATCCCAAATAAGTGTACACACACACACACACACACACACACACACACCCAAGTCAATGTAAAGTCAAACACAAGAGTCATGTGAAGCGCTGATTTTTTCAAACCAGCTGTCCAGACCTTCTGATACTGCATGACGTTCAACGCTTCAAACATCATCAATCACGTGGTGTTGTCATTTCGATACAAGCATCGGCACAGTGTGTGATACAATAGTGTTCTGAAAACTGCCTCGGAGCATCGGAGCCTCTGTATCAATCGTTTAATCACTAGAAAGAAATCGGGTGTTTGTCAGTACTGGTCTGTGCATTAGGTCTTAAAGTGACAGCACTTGAATTTCACTTGCTGCTGTGTGTCATCATTAATCTTAAAAGAAACAGAGAAAATCACTCACTTCTCTTGGACGAATAAGTTGTTGCTTAAGTAAGAATCATCTATTTAATTCATACAGTGAACATTATTCAGTGTTTTATGTTTTGATTATTCTGTTGAATGCTAGTGTTAAATAGACTTAACATACCAAAAAAAAATAATAATAATAAAGCAGTGTTTATTTCCTTTGTATCTTATATTGTATTTTATCACATCATTTAATAACTAAGATAAAATAAAATAAAAATGTTTTTGTGAAATATAATTAGCCTACTTATATCTTGGAAAAAAATGGTCATATCACCTATCCTCTATTTGGGAAGAATACATATAGCTTATGACAGATATGTTTATTAATTAACTGTTAATAATCGTTTGAGGTAGACTGTTTGTTTATTTTACATGTCTGTGTTCTCCCCGATCTGTCTGGGGAACACGTGACAGAGTCAAAGCGTTTCATTGGTTTGTACTACAAAGTCCAGAGTTCATAGCGCCACAGAACGCGGAAGTGCCGTCGATCCGTCCACAGTGGAAATGCGGCTGTCGAAAATGCGGTAAAACATCGACAAAAACATCAAATTCACACATGTAATTGAATTTTGTTTTACTTTGTTGAATTACGAACAGTCAGTAAGGTTCATCTCTGATATTTCCTGCTCGTGAATCCTTCCTGTTTGTCGTGTTGACTTTTTAGCTCATGCTATCATGTTTTGGTTGTTTAATATCTGTATATCTTTTTGTGTAGCGTTTTTGAGGAGATAAACTGTAGTTTGTCATATATGATCCATTCCCTAATATCACAAAAGACGCTATAAAATCTTAATAGTAACGTTACTTGACACAGTATAATACAGTACAGTTATTTTTATATCATGTGAGCAGTGATTCTCAGATGAATATGTTTATGATTGTTATGATCTAGTTGAGTCACAGAGTTAAAAGAGTCCGTTTCTCAGTATAAAGAATAACTGCACTGTGACTCTGCAACAAAGATGATCTGTGTGTGTGTGTGTGTGTGTGTGTGTGTGTGTGTGTGTGTGTGTGTGTGTGTGTGTGTGTGTGTGTGTGTGTGTGTGTGTGTGTGTGTGTGTGGAGGACCGTGTCTGCAAACACAGAGTCCATTCAGAAGAGCTGTTTAACAGAGACAGTGAACAGAATGTCAATCATGGGATTTAACCGTCTTCTCCTTTGAGATGTATTTTATTCTGTTTGATTATTATGTGTTCAGAGTCTGCTCTATACCGCTCTATACTCAGATTGCCTTACTTTTGAGTGTTTGTGTGTGTGTGTGTGTGTGTGTGTGTGTGTGTGTGTGTGTGTGTGTGCAGGTGTCGGCGTGTGTGAGCAAGACATGGTTCCAGAACATGGGAAGCAGCAGAAACGCTCGTCACAGCCGTCTAATAGCGAGGGTGATGCGGACGGATCGTTTGTGTTTGAGGCTAAAGAGGCCTGGAAGGATTTCCACAACTCCCTCAGACAGTTTTATGAGAACGGAGAGCTGTGTGACGTCACTCTGAAGGTATCTGACGCAGTGAATATAGTCACACAGCAGCTGCTTCTGTTTCTAATTCTCTCCCTTTTGTTTTTCTCTCAAGGTTGGGAACAGACTGATACCATGTCACAAACTAGTTCTGGCCTGCGTGGTGCCGTACTTCCGTGCCATGTTCCTCTCAGATATGGCCGAGGCCAAACAGGACTTGATTGAGATACGAGATTTTGACGCTGATGCTATCCAGGACCTGGTGGGCTTCGCGTACTCCTCGCGGCTGACGCTGACGGTGGATAACGTGCAGCCGCTGCTGTACGCGGCGTGTATCCTGCAGGTGGAGCTGATCGCTCGGGCCTGCTGTGAATACATGAAAGCACACTTCCACCCCTCCAACTGTCTGGCTGTCCGCACCTTCGCAGAGAGTCACAACAGGGTGGACCTGATGGACATGGCCGACCGCTACGCCTGCGAGCATTTCAGTGAAGTGGTGGAGTGTGAGGATTTCATCTGCGTCTCGCCGCAGCACCTCAAGACGCTGCTGGCCTCCAGTGACCTGAACATACAGTCTGAGACTCAAGTGTACAACGCCGCAGTCAAGTGGCTCAAAGCCAATCTGAAGCACCATGACGTCTGGCTGGATCAGATCATGTCTCAGGTTAGCTGCTCAGGGCTGCGATGGGAAGTTTGTTGGGGATCATTTTTACACGCACTTTTTACCATCATAATCAGAAAGAGCCTTTTTGCCAGCTAGCCTATGTTTACACATGCAAGGAATTAGTTTTGGTGACAGAAGCTTTCACAGCATAAGCAGAATGACAGTGACAAGACAGATAACAGAAAGAATAAAAATGGAATGTGTAAATAGGATATAACAATGTACAATAAATAAATGTATAAATAGTGTTTACTGCCAAGTTAAGTGTTGATGAGATGGACTGTTCTCATGCCGGGCCGCTCTGGTGCTCAGTGCTCCGACCAGAGAAGAAGTGTTCTGGGTGTGAGGGGTCCAGAATGATTTTACCAGCCCTTTTACTCGCTCTGGATGAGCGCAGTTCTTGGAGAGTGGGGAGGGTCTTGTAGTAAGAGAACATGACCTCTCATGTGAGGAAATTAGCCCTGCCAGATCCTAGACACCAAAACACGTTG
>CM045070.1:617061-674561 GCA_024542945.1 allo-octoploid hybrid of Carassius auratus x Cyprinus carpio
CACTCTCACACACTCTCAGCCGAACACACACAGGTTTCTCTCTCTCTCACACACACCTCTCTCTCACACACACTCTCTCTCTCACTCTCACACACTCTCAGCCGAACACACACAGGTTTCTCTCTCACACACACTCTCTCTCTCACACACACTCTCTCTCTCACTCTCACACACTCTCAGCCGAACACACACAGGTTTCTCTCTCACACACACTCTCTCTCTCACACACACTCTCTCTCTCACTCTCACACACTCTCAGCGAACACCACACACTCTCTCTCTCACACACACTCTCTCTCACACACACTTCTCAGCCGAACACACACAGGTTCTCTCTCTCTCAACACACACTCTCTCTCTCTCTATCTCTCTCTCTCTCCTCTCTCACACACACACTCTCAGCCCGAAACACACACACTCTCAGCCGAACACCACACACTCTCTCTCACACACACCACTCTCTCTCTCACTCTCACACACTCTCAGCCGAACACACACAGGTTTCTCTCTCACACACACACTCTCTCTCTCACTCTCACACACTCTCAGCCGAACACACACACTCTCTCTCACACACACACTCTCTCTCTCACTCTCACACACTCTCAGCCGAACACACACAGGTTTCTCTCACACACACACACACACACACTCTCTCTCTCTCTCTCTCTCTCTCTCACACACACACACACACACTCTCAGCCGAACACACACAGGTTTCTCTCTCACACACACTCACTCTCTCTCTCTCTCTCTCTCTCACACACACACACTCTCAGCCGAACCACACACAGGTTTCTCTCTCACACACACTCTCAGCCCGAACACACACAGGTTTCTCTCTCACACACACTCTCTCTCTCTCTCTCTCTCTCTCACACACACTCTCAGCCGAACACACACAGGTTTCTCTCTCACACACACTCTCTCTCTCTCTCTCTCTCTCTCTCTACACCACACTCTCAGCCGAACACACACAGGTTTTCTCTCTCACACACACTCTCAGCCGAACACACACAGGGTTTCTCTCTCACACACACTCTCTCTCTCTCTCTCTCTCTCTCTCACACACACTCTCAGCCGAACACACAACAGGTTTCTCTCTCACACACACTCTCTCTCTCTCTCTCTCTCTCACACACACACACTCTCAGCCGAACACACACAGGTTTCTCTCTCACACACACTCTCAGCCGAACACACACAGGTTTCTCTCTCACACACACTCTCTCTCTCTCTCTCTCTCTCTCTCACACACACTCTCAGCCGAACACACACAGGTTTCTCTCTCACACACACTCTCTCTCTCTCTCTCTCTCTCACACACACACACTCTCAGCCGAACACACACAGGTTTCTCTCTCACACACACTCTCAGCCGAACACACACAGGTTTCTCTCTCACACACACTCTCTCTCTCTCTCTCTCTCTCTCACACACACTCTCAGCCGAACACACACAGGTTTCTCTCTCACACACACACTCTCTCTCTCTCTCTCTCTCTCACACACACACTCTCTCTCTCTCTCTCTCTCATACACACTCTCTCAGCTGAGCACACACAGGTTTCTCTCTCACACACACTCTCAGCCGAACACACACAGGTTTCTCTCTCACACACACACACTCTCTCTCTCTCTCTCTCTCACACACACACTCTCTCTCTCTCTCTCTCTCTCATACACACTCTCTCAGCTGAGCACACACAGGTTTCTCTCTCAGAGGTGAAGCTCAGGGGGCGCTGCGGCTCGTGTTCAGCAGTTACTCGACTGTGTTCAGTGTTCAGAGCTGATGGCAGATCTGAAGAACTGTAATTGTATAGTCAGTTTGCATATGCCCTGGCAACAGCCAAATAACACTGGAAAGCACTGAAATAATGTGCATGTCAGAACTGCAGTCATGGCAACAGCATCGGGTCCTAAGAGGATAATCACAGGCGGAAGAAGCGCTTTACACTCCTGCTGGAAACAAACCACTTCTGTATCATTGGATTCTTTTAGAATCATAAATACTCTAAAACACCTCTGCCTCTGTGAAGATTCATCCTTGAACTCATCACGAATGCCAACTTAGTGCACTTTCACCGGATCTCTACAGGAAAAGAGAGCACACATGGCTCGAGGACAGTTTGGTGTTCTCAGTCAAAAATTACCATCTTTCCAAAAATTACTTGTTAATCTCTCATTATGCTGTTTTATCACTACATCTTGGTTTATTTTATTTTTTTTGTCAACTTGTTTTCTTTCAATTAGCACAGGTCTATTGTGTTTCTTTTTTCCACTGAGTGAAAGTAGGCTTCATTGATCAGGGCTTACGCTGTTCAGTTTGTGAGTGAAAAACGCATTATTTGTGGATAATTCTGGCAACGTTTTTTCACAAACTGAGGTGCATGAGCTCAGATCAGAGAGGCCTACGATCAATCAGTGCCAAACCTGTGCTAATTGAAAGAAAACAAGCTGACAAAAATTTAATCCAAGATTTGGTGATAAAATAGTATAATGAGATATTCAAAAGTAATTTTTTGTAGGCCGACCATTTTTGACCAGGAACACCATAGTAAAACAAGGTGCGGAAAAATCTCCAAACATTACAAAAATTAGACCATGAGAGCAAAATTAGTAAGTTTCAGTCCAATGTGATGACGAAAACCCTCTGTGGGTCAAAATGATTGGAACACAACATTAAGCACTCGAGGTAGTGTTGTATAATCACAGATAATCATTCTTTTTTTTTTAGTTGCTTACACACAAAATCTTCACTTGTCACACAGTTTCTGAAAGCGGACACTCAAACATTAGAAACACACACCAAATCTACAAAACCATACACTCATTCTCAGCCTTTTGCAAAACACAACACACAATTCTCTGTGTAGCACACAAAAAATCTTACAGGAATTAATATTATTGCAAAGGTGTTTGCAAATGTTTGCTTTTGAGATGTGTTTGTGATATTTTGAACGCAGTGCTTCATTTTGCATTTTGTGTGTGCAATTCTTGGATTTGTGCGTAAAGTTTTGAAAAAAAGAGATAAAGTTTTGAAAATGTGTTGAAAAAGAAAAAAACTGTAAAAAGTACCAAATCAGCTAATAGAAACATGATACAAACTTACTATATCTTTACTGATGACACAACACCACCCCAATGACATCATCACAATCTGAGCATGTGCTGATTTCCTGAGGGGACGCGGGGGACGAAAGTGAAATGCACAACTCAGATATTCCATGTGCTTGTGCTCCATGATCCATGCATGCAGCGGTAATCAGAGCAAACGCCTCTCTCAGCATGTTCTTAAAAATCCATCACCCGGCTGCCTAGAGACACCAGTCATATTTACATTCTGAGTGAAGGAAACACAGCGAGGGGAAGAGAGTGGCAGACGTGAGCGCTCTGGTTTGCGTTGACGTCAGATTGATTCAGGGACGCCATTAGATGTGACCGAGTTCATCTCGGTTGCTGAAAAGCTCATTAATTTAGATGCCAGTAATTCTTGGTTGTTTACATCTGGTTTCAGTGACGTCAGTGAAGAACACTTTTAAACAACACCATGCATTAATGCTGCATTTTCACTGAGGCCAGAAACACACAGTCGACTTTGGTTTGATCAATCAGGCTTTAAATTTGCAGCTTTGGTTGGAAACCCAGCTAGTGATTTAACTGTCAATGACACTAAAATTTGGACAATCAAACTAACTTAGCAGATTATTACAATTAATGGCCAAATGAATGTTTGGAAATGTAAACTGATATTTCCTACTGACACACTACAGCAAAAGATAGAAATAACTGACTTAAAACCAGTTTTAGCTGCTGGAAATACTAGTGTTCTAATGATTTTGGCCAGCGCTGTATATTTCTGACACCATCTTTGATGCATTTCTTTCGTTAAGCTGAAAGCAGTGCATAGTGGGATCATTTTGGGATTTGCTTCAAATGTTGTTCCTTCAGTGTTGCCCTCGAATTCAGCTAAAATGAGGCTGAATCTTATTTTAATAACCAAAACAACCTCCAACGCTGGTGTCTGTATTTTCCTCTCAACGCACAGCTGGTTTGAATGGAGGCGGACCGCAGGGTCACGAAAAGAAATAAACAATGTGATTCACGGCTGTTCTGCGATCAGCTCCAATTAGACAACCACACAAACATCACACCTTTAGCTGGTAAAGCCCAGGTGGCGTGTGTGTTCAGCAAATGTGATTTGCATTCATTGTTTGGACACACGTCTTATATTTCAGCTGATGATATTTCACAAGAGGGAAACAGTGGTATTTAAAGTGCTGGAGCTCAAGTAACTATAATGACAGTGAGCCCTGTTTGGTCTTAGTTATGATTTATAACCTCGACGGGCCACCGACAGGCTTCCAATAAATCCAGATTTCAACTTCACGTTACAACAATAATTAAAGGTCAGACTGAAAGCTTAAACCTCACAGCAAAAATGTTTTCCACATTCAAACAGGTATTAAAATATAAGAACTAATGGCAGAGTTAAAGGCATATTTCATTAAAAAATGATCATTTACTTCTCCCTTATGTTATTCCAAACCTGTACGACTTTCTACTATGGAAAATAAAAGATGTTGTTTGGCTGAATGCATGCAGAAAAACAGACAAAATAAAACCATAAAATACCATAAAAGCCAGAGCAAGAACAGTAACTATAAAGATAGTTAGAACAACAATGAGTGGGGTGAAGTTTTGGTGTCCACTACTTTAAATGGTCAAAACTCTTTAAAACTGAGTGGATTCTGATTTGCTGTCAGTGTTTTCGTCATTCATCAGCTGAAAAAAGCTTAAACACATGGCGCACATGAATGGATAAAAAATCTAAATGTGTACCTTCAATGCAATGTGAGTCATTTCAGATAAAAGCATCTACCAAATGCATAAATGCAAATGTAGGAGAATGAAACCCGTTCCAGTTCCATCTCCTGACGTCAGCCTGGAGCTCTGCTCTGTGTTTGGTAAACATTTCTTTAGAAACCACAGCGATCAAAATGTGGCCAAAATTAATACAAGGTTAATGACTCGGTTTGGCAGTAACCTGTGAGCGACTGATCGAAAGTGTAGTTCTCTGGTGTGCTTTAACATTTAATACAAACCATTCCGTTCACTGAGAGGAACAACAAGATCTCAAATCACACAGAAAATCAGTTTTACGTGAACTGACCTGCTCTCCCACCTTTTTTTAAGTGTGCATCATAAAGCAGGCTGAACCGAGTCAAACATCCCATACTATCTGCTTTTAGGAAGAAAAAGAGTGACGTCTAGAGCGAGAGTTCATCATCATCATCATCATCATCACGACGGCCCCACCTCAAACATCTGGAGCTGATCTACAGGGAGCACTTACATTATGTTATAACTTCGCCTGGCAGCGTGAAGAAAGAGATTTCAGACCCTAAACACACAAAAACAGGATTATTCACAACACACAGGGAGAGAATTATCACATAGATCCTTCAAATAGTGGAGCTGGTGAAGCAGCTCTAGTTACTGCTGGTGATAGTTAGTGATGTGACGTGCTCTAGCATTAACTATTAAAGTTTATTTGAGTGTGTGCATCGTCCTTCAACATTTGTGCACCAGATATGATTAATTCCTTTTGGTAAAGAGAGAGTACTTTTCTACACAATGATAAAAACGGAGAGAGAGAAAAAACAACAACTCGGCAACTTTTGTAGAAAAATTCAAATCTAGTTCATCTGCAAGTTGTGTTGCATCTTTTCCCCAAAAATGCTAGTTAGTTAATGTTTTTGCATTTGACTAAAACTTGCTGAATTTTCTCACACAGGGTATAACTTCAAAAAATGTGATGGTTTTCGCACTTTTTGTGGATATTCCCCCATCTTGTTACACTAAGTGCTCCTGGTCAAAAATGACTGGCCTTGATTTCTTTTAATTAGCACAAGTTTTGTATTTCTTTTTGGAACTCCCTGATTAGACCGTATGTGTTTTGAGTGAAAACTGGCAAAATGATCCACAAATAATGCATAAGCTCTGATCAATGAAACCTATGATCAATCAGAAATACAAAACCTCTGCTAACTGAAAGAAAAGAAGTTTTTTTGGTGATAATATCACATATTGAGAGATTTTAACACAGTTTTGTTTTTCTCTCTAATGTAAATATAATTGAATGCTAACCTGGCACAAGGTGATTTAAAAAACTCTCCTCATGAAGATGGGTTATTTGTGTAATGACGCAGCGCAGAACACTTTGGAGACGAGGAGAGTGCATCTCACGGCTCATTTTTACAGACTGTCATCATGTCAGCGAGCTCTCGTGTTCGTGGCGTGACGTCTCAGTGCGGGCGGGACTTTGAGGTTACGCATTCTGGCATCTTTCTCTCTCGCTGCACTCAATCTCTCATGTTTTTCTATTCCTCCACCCCAGTCCCTCTCTCTCTCTGGGCCCTTCTCCAAAAGTTAACACTTTGTAGGTTTCCAGCGCAACAGCTTAAACCCCAAACCTCTCGCTCTCACTCTCTCTTGGCGCCAGTGATATGCAGTCTCTCTACAGCTACAATGCCAGAAAAGTTGGTTTGGATGAAGCCAATTTCCCGTCTTCACTGAGTCCGGTGAGGGCCGCAGGCGCTGTGAACATGGGACCCCGAATACATAAAACATTCCTCCAAACCGCTGCGATGATGAGGGAAAATACCCAACATGTCAATAGATTTCATCTGATGCTTTCTTTGCATTATGTTCATATTCCTCATGGCCTGAATCACGAGCAAGTCAGTCAGATTACATGGTTCTGCTCTGAGATCTGACATATTTGGGACTTGTTCACTGGTCTTGCCTCATCTGCTGGACAACAGAATGTCTTAGGGAATATTTGGTCCAGTTTGATGCCAGACTTCAGTTCGTTTGGTTTGTGTTAAAGTCATTTCTTCAAACTCAAATAAAGATGCTGAGGATTGTTCCTGTAATTGGTATGAACTAGGGCTACCCCTGACCAACGATTTTCTTAGTCAACTACTAATCGTTAGTCGACTACTTGCACGTTTATGATTTAATGTGTCATATTTCATATCTCGTGTCTAATATCTTCATGTGTTCCCCTGACGTTTCAGTCAACTAAGGCTAATTTTGATATTGCGCTGCAAGAGAAAGCTAAATGTGAAATGTGTTAGACAAATAATTCTGACTTGCCTTAATTTCTAATAAGCAGAAACTGTTACATAGAATCTGATGTGCAAATAAAAAGGCATCTGTCCTACAGCGTTTTCTGCTTTACCACTGTAAAGAATGTGAAAATACAGTAGTTAAAAAAGTGAATGAAGAGAAGAAATGTTTATAATCCTCTGTGAAAACACAAGTGAAGACTTGGAAAAAGAAACAAGATTTCATGTCTAGTGGATTAACTCATGGAATATTGTGGGAAATAAGGTGACGAGATCGCAAAACAGAATACAAAGCCAGCATGGCTTAAATTTACAGGCTCAAGTACCTCTCTAATTCAGCACAAATGCAAATGTTTCCACGGTTACAATGTAACATTTATTTGCTACATTTTTGCTTTTTTTCTCTCAAAATTTGTTTGATTAAGCCTCTTCTGGTTGACTAATGTTTAGGTGACCAGTATGAACGCAATGAATTGTTATAAGTTAACAGTCAATTCCCCCAAAAATCAATTCCAAAGGGACATACATGAAAACATGAGTTTATGTTGCTACAGTTGCTGTAGAATGATGATGCAAACATACCGCGGTTCAGAGCCAAATCATACAATAATAAATAACAGAATGTGAAAAGACCTGTGAGGAAAAGACGGGCCAAAGATTCGTACTGAGGGAGAACAGCTCGTCCTAAACGACCAGCGTGTGTGTGTGTGTGTGTGTGTGTGTGTGTGTGTGTGTGTGTGTGGTTAGTTTCTGGCTGGCTTCAGTGTTGATGGAGAATGTTAGTGTAATCTCTGCTTCACTCCTGAGAAACTCATCGCTGATGCTGCTGATGGCGAAGCGAGGAGGGAAATTCCATCTCTTTCTCTCTCTCTTTCTCTCCAGGACGCTGATCTCTCGCTTGCATTCCTCACTAATATCACTGACTGCAGAGCCAGGATCCCAACACATGAATCTGTCCAGGGAGCCCATTACAAACAGAGCGCGGGGCCAAAACAGCGCCGCTCATCGTGGCTCAGATTGTTTGAATTAGCGAGATTGCGTCTGCTTTCGCTCGCCGTGCCCCAAGGATGCACCTGTGCCAAAGTGATGTCACACCAGCATGCCTGCAGTGGTCTCCTGATGACATCACAGGGTGACATCATCAGCGCAGACGGGCGTGGTCTACTGGAAGGGGTGTGGGCCGCTCGCGACAACACTGCAAGCCCTTCTGAAAGAGAGAAACTGAGTTAAGATGCATTAAAGGACACGTTACATAACATTAGAAATGTTAGTCTAAGTTTCTCAGACTTGCCTTTGATGTCACGGTTCAGCATTGTCATGACATCATCTTCTCATCCTCCAGAGTGATCAATCACATCAAATCAATCACAGCTCAGAAACCACATCCAGGAAAGAACTGGCAGTGAGGTGAATGTGTATACTAATGGATAACTCGCTCCAGGTATTATAGACCTCACACAGAATAAATCATACTGAACAGAAGCCGTATTTATATCTTAAAAAAGAAAACAATGAATATCTGGTTTTCTATGACAACTGTAGTTCAAACAGTAAATCATGGCCATGGTCATACGTTCGATTCCCAGGCAACAATTACAGATAAATGGCTAAACACTGTTACAAGTTTTTCGAAGTTAACATATAAATTGCATTACTGTAGCTCAAGGCAAGGAAAAGTTAATTTATATAGCACATTTCACACACAATGGTATGAAAAATGTAATAAAGTAAAAAAAAAAAAATACAGTTTTCATTTTGAAATAGTTTGAAAGATTAAAGTCTGAATGATTTGGAGGCAATACAGTCTATTAGAAACACATGGATGGATGGATGGATGGATAGATACACTGAACAAAAAAAGCAACACTTTTGTTTTTGCCCCCAGTTTTCATGAGCTTAACTCAAAGATCGAAGACTTTTTCTATGTACACAAAAGGCCTATTTCTCTCAAATATTGTTCACAAATCTGTCTAAATCAGTGTTAGTGAGCACTTCTTCTTTGCCGAGATAATCCATCCACCTCACAGGTGTGGCATATCAAGATGCTGATTAGACAGCATGATTATTGCATAGGTGTGCCTTAGGCTGGCAGTGCAACACATCTCCTTCACATAGAGTTGATCAGGTTGTTGATTGTGGCCTGTGGGATGTTGGTCCACTCCTCTTCAATGGCTGTGTGAAGTTGCTGGATATTGGCAGGAACTGGAACATGCTGTCGTATATGCCGATCCAGAGCATCCCAAACATGATCAATGGGTGACATGTCCGGTGAGTATGCTGGCCATGCAAGAACTGGGATGTTTTCAGCTTCCAGGAATTGTGTTCAGATCATGGGGCTGTGCATTATCATGCTGCAACATGAGGTGATGGTTGTGGATGGATGGCACAACAGTGGGCCTCAGGATCTCGTCACGGTATCTCTGTGCATTCAGAATGCCATCAATAAAATGCACCTGTGTTCCATTGTCCATAACATACACCTGCCCATACCATAACCCCACCACCACCATGGGTCACTCGATCCACAACGCTGACATCAGCAAACCGCTCACCCACACGACGCCATACACTCTGTCTGCCATCTGCCCTGTACAGAGAAAACCGGGATTCATCCGTGAAGAGAACACCTCTCCAAAGTGCCAGATGCCATCGAATGTGAGCATTTGCCCACTCAAGTCGGTTACGATGATGAACTGCAGTCAGGTTGAGACCCCGATGAGGACGACGAACATACAAATTCGACGAACAAAGAAATTCTTTGGTTATGCAAACTGATTGTTGTAGCAGCTGTCCGGGTGGCTGGTCTCAGACGATCTTGGAGGTGAAGATGCTGGATGTGGAGGTCCTGGGCTGGTGTGGTCACACGTGGTCTGTGGTTGTAAGGCCGGTTGGATGTACTGCCAAATTCTCTGAAACACCTTTGGAGACGGCTTATGGTAGAGAAATGAACATTCAATTCACGGGCAACAGCTCTGGTGGACATTCCTGCAGTCAGCATGCCAATTGCACGCTCCCTCAAAACTTGCGACATCTGTGGCATTGTGCTGTGTGATAAAACTGCACATTTTAGAGTGACCTTTTATCGTGGCCAGCCTAAGGCACACCTGTGCAATAATCATGCTGTCTAATCAGCATCTTGATATGCCACACCTGTGAGGTGGATGGATTATCTTGACAAAGGAGAAGTGCTCACTAACACGGATTTAGACAGATTTGTGAACAATATTTTAGAGAAATAGGCCTTTTGTGGGTGGTTGGTAGGGTGTGCATGCGGTTGCTAGGGTATGCAGGGTGGATGTTAGGACATTGCTATGTGGTTGCTATGGTACCTGGGGTGATTGCTAGGGTGTTGCTTTGCGGTAAAAGAAATTAAAAATTAAAAGAAATTATCATAAAAATATAATGTGAATAGAGAAGCACAACATTAGCAATGCCATGGTCATGAGTTTTATTCCCAGGGAAAGCAAGAAATGAAAATTTACAGTTAAATACTGTTACATGGACAGTTTTTTTTTTGGAAGTGAAAAAGTAAATTGCTTTCATGGAGTTTAAACAATAGATCATGGCTGGTTCTGTGGTCCAGGGTCACATTTAATTTCAATCTGTCAAACTTAAAATGTTGCTACAGTATTTTTACAGTAAAGTCACATCACACAGCCTTTTGCCTTCAGTTTTGGGATGTGGATTTGTGACGGCTGGTTTGGGGATGGACCGCTCGCTAAACACACGCCACACTGGAGCATTACAGCAGATCTGGCGTGACCTGCTTCTCAAACTGCAGGTATGTCAGAGGCCAAATGACTTCCTGTGCTGGGATTTATTGCTTTGGACTTTGTTCAAGTGGTGTGGCTCCAAACTCCCACACAACAGCTGGACAGGTTTTATACGGGTCATACAGGTGTATTGATGTGTTGCTTTTTCCGTTGCCCCAGCAACCACACGGCACTTCTGTTAATCCACTGCTCAAAGCCCAAATATACAATGATTAACAGTCAAGACTCAAGCTTAAAGGTGTCACTTAAAGAGTTCCTGTATCCCGGCTGAATACGCACAGCTTAAGTAAACCATTTGTTCGTTAATTCCCCAGAAAAGCATTAAACTAAAAAAAAAAAATGAGTTTGATCTGACTCAATTAAAGCCCAACCTCAGATTCTCAGAGTCTAGACCTTAACCTGAAGAGGCGCTTCAAACACACGGCGGAAGTGATTCATCAGTAAACACTGAATGCAGGAGCGTGGCTGATTTCTTCACACAACCGAGCGAACAATGCCGCTGCTGATGGAGGTTCAGAGAAACCGAGGCATGAATTCTGTTCTGTAATTCTTATTGCATCATTCAATAGCACTCCCACACAAGACGCAATGAGACGCAACACAAGAGCGAGAAACACACTGCAAACAAATGATCTAATCTACACCGTTTAGTCCAGCGAAAACCATCAGACCGAGGAATGAATTTAAGCACACAGGTGTTATAGAAGTCATCAGACGCACTATTTTTTACCTGCTGGACAATGAAAAAGGTGGGAAAAAAGGACTATTTTCACTAGAATCAGTAAAATCCATGGCAACTACGTATCGACATGCATGTACATGCTCACACTTTCGTCAGACAAGAAAAATGTTTGCTTATCTAACTTAGAATTCAAATTCTGTCATCATTTACTCTCCCTCATGTACTTCCAAACCCATAAGACTTTATTCAAACTCAATACACCAATGAAGAATATTTTTTTAACAAAATTTTAAAGTTTAAAAACAATCATAAAAAGAATCCATGTGGCTCCAGTAAGTGGTTAAATCCTAGTTTTATGAAGCAATGCAAATGCATTGTATGAACCAAAAAAAGTATTTATTGACACAATATCTTAATTTCCGAATAGATATCTGATGCACGTTCAAGAGAACCTCGATGAATGCGTGTCGTTGACGTGAGAGTAGACCTTCAAGAGCAAAAATGCAAGTTCTCTTCCATCTCAAAACTTTTTTGGAAATAAGTTTGTTCAGTTTGTCTTGGTTTGTATAAAGCGTCTTTCTTCCTCTGCTAGAAGGTCTACTCTCACGAACAGTGAATGTATTTTGTCAATAAATACCTTTTTTTGAATTTATGGATTTTTATTGGGTCAACAGATTTTCAATGGCACAGACATCTCTCAGATTTCATTCAAAATATCTTCTTTTGTGGTCTGAGATGAAGGAGAGCCTTAGAGGTTTGGAACAGTTTGAGTAAATGATGACCATTTTCATTTGTGGGTGAACTATCCCTTTAATACTAAGTTTTAATCAAAATGGAAACTTAAGTAATGAAGGACTGAAACTGTACGTGTTGACCTCGATTTCCACCTGAATCATCATGTGACCATAAAAACTCCCAGTAAAGAGAGAGAAACTGCTGACACACACACACACACACACACACACACACACACACACACACACACACACAAACACACACACACAAGCTGCAGCTGGGAATATCTGTGAATGATCCATTTAGCGTAGCACGTCACTCACCGACTCAGAACATCTCGTTTTTTAAGTACTGTGTACAATAACAAATGAGTTCAAACATCTTTTAATCTTGACACAAATAAAAGATAACCAGGAACTAATTCCTCTGATGAAGGTTCATTATAACACACAGGGGCCCAATGAGAGCTGCTTGTGTGTTAAAATCAGAGCCGAGGCAGTTTTATAAATGCAGGGGGAGTCAGATGGAGGCACACAACCCTACAAACCCCTCAGCTTCTTTTATAGGGCTGTAATTTACGTTTATGAGCCTGATTTGGTGGTTTTGCACAGTCAGAGAAAGAAAGATGAAAAACAGGATTGAACCGAGAAACATGCTCCTGGAACGAAAGATTGAGAGAAAATCAAAGCGTGTGAGAAGCATGATCTACAGAAACGTAGCCCACTTTAGTTCTGGAACGATGTGATGTGATCACTTCCATTTGTCATCAACACACAGTAAACTGGTTGCTACATTAATGACTTATTCAGAATGATGTCAGACTGACATACAAAGTCAGATTTCAAATCACATATAAATTTGCTTTGGATCAGGTGTCTGATTAAGATTCTGCTGTCCGACCTTTCACGTCTACAGAGTCTGACTTTTATAAGATTGGTGAACACTTGTAGAGGCGTGCAGACACCGCGGAGCTCTTGAATGAAACTCTGTTCCCTGTTCTTATCAGCTCCACCTCACAAACACACATCTGTAAACCCGAGTCATCTTATCAGCCATCAAGTGCACACGGCTAAATGATTTCACCTTCAGGAGACACAGGAGAAACAGAGCAGACAAATACTTCCCTGTTCCACAAAAGACTAATGTTTTCCAGAAAACAATCAATAAAAACAGGCAAACAATGTCTGAGGAAGGCAGAGCAGCCGGCTGTGTCTAGATCATCGAGTGCTTTTAGATCTCTGAGACTTCTATAAAAGTATATAAAAATATTCTATAAAAGTGTTTCTCTGGTCAAGCTCAGGCACTTAAACGTCATTATACATCCAGAAAATTTACATAAAGATAAAAGTGTAAATCGACCACTATAAACTTAATCAGTATATTTAGGCTGCATGATAGGAACGTGGCCAGCAGGAGTGACCCTTATAACACACACTGTACAGCAGAGGGTGTGTGCGTTGCTCCGGAGCTTTAGTAAAGGCCTCAGGTGTTCAGCAGCTTCGGATCCGCTGTTACACATGCAAACTCACACTGCTTCTCTAGCGAAAGCCATTACAAGCAGCTTCCAAAAGAGGGTGGAGGAGAAGTTCAGAGTTTGGGTGTGATTATGAGTGACTGGACAGACAGAGAGAAAAAATAGCTCAGCTTCAAAACCAAACATGCTGCGTTTGAAGACAACACGTGCACTTATAAAACAAAGGCTTCTGCAGTTTCTTGTAAGGTGCTGGCTAAAAGCATCACTTTTGGCGTTCTTGCGTGGATCAAGCTTTTGAGCCAAATTAGCACCTAAGAAGCTCAGCTAAAAAAAAAGATGACGTATGAAGCAAAAATGTTCACTATAGATGAATATTTACATTTTATATTTATGCATCAAATTTAAAATACATTTAAAGGAATCTAGTATTTATAAAATACATGCATCTAATTAAAAATTGACTATTTTACACAATGTCATTTTTATCAGACTTGAGACATGCTAAAAACTTTTATTAAATATAAATATTATTAAAAATTAAAACAGATGTTTTCTCTGTGAATCTCTGTTAAAGTGTAATTTATTTCTGTGATGTGCAGCTGTATTTTCAGCATCATTACTCCAGTCTTCAGTGTCACATGATCTTCAGAAATCATTCTAATATGATGATCTGTTGAAAATGGTTACAAACTATTACAGGGAAAACAAGCAAAAAATTATAATTAAAAAATTTATACTTTTATTAATCAAGGACACTTTAAATTGATCAAAAGTGCTTGTAAAGACATTTATAATGTTACAAAAGATTAAATGCTGTTCTTTTGAACTTTCTATTCATCTGTGAATCCTGAAAAATAAAATGTATCACAGTTTCCACAAAAATATTGTGCAGCACAACTGTGTTCAACACTGATAATAATCAGAAATGTTTCTTGAGCAGCAAATCATCATATTAGAATGATTTCTGAAGATCATGTGACACTGAAGACTGGAGTAATGATGCTGAAAATACAGCTGCACATCACAGAAATACATTACAGTTTAACAGATATTCACACAGAAAACAGCTGTTTACAAATTCCCACGGCTCAATCAATGCACTTTTTCAACTCTAATATTCCCGTTATGTTCTATGGCTAAATCTATGGTTTGTTTTTTGTAAGTGAGATTCTTGGCGATGCTCCTGGAACTACGGAGGAACTCCACCTCAGCAGCGTTCACAGAAAAGGCCAGGAGTTCGAGTGAAACAGCACATTCAGGGCTCATATCTTTGTGTTCTGAGCCAGTTTCCTTCCTCCAGAAATCAGATCAGAGCGGCTGGTCTCCACACCCAGCCTCCGGAGACTGTTGGCCTGTGACGGCTCTTACATAACCGCTGAGAAACGCTCCGGATGGACTCACCCATGCCAGCGCGTCCGGAGAGAGATCATGACATCATCAGCCTGCGCTCGATTCAGTCTGCTATAAAACACCACACACAGAAGAATATCTGACTCTCAACATGCTGCACTTATTCTGCTCTCTCTGTGTGTTTTACTGTATTATAAAGCTGCTCTGTCCTACAGATCACAATGGTGACAACACACACTTTTTCGGTGGCTTTTTCCAAGGGTTTCGAGACTTTTAAGAGAACGTGTAAAGACAATTTAACGGAAGGAAACACAAAATGTGACCCTGGAGCACAAAACCATTTAAATCAGAATCAGAATCAGAATCAGAATCAGAAAGAGCTTTATTGCCAAGTATGCTTGCGCATACAAGGAATTTGTTTTAGTGACATAAGCTTCCAGTACACAAAAGACAACAACACACAGAGAAAAAAAAAAAAAAAAAAATTCCAAATAAATAAATTGTATGAACAGTTGTGCTATAGATGATTATGGAATAGAATTGAGTGAGATGCAGAGATGTACTTAGATGGAGGGGTAACAAATAAATATAAGAATATTTAACTGTTCATGAGGTAGATTGCCTGGGGGAAGAAGCTGTTCTTGTGCCTGACTGTCCTGGTATTTGCGGCTCTGAAGCGCCGGCCAGATGGCAAAAGTTCAAAGATGGGGTAACTTGGATGTGAGAGATCCAGAGTGATTTTCTGAGCCCTTTTCCTCACTCTGGATGTATACAGTTCTTGAAGGGTGGGCAGGGGAGCACCAATAATTCTTTCAGCAGTCCGAACCGTTCTCTGTAGTCTTCTGATGTCTGATTTTGTAGCTGAACCAAACCAGACAGTAATTGAAGTACACAGGACAGACTCAATGACGGCTGAGTAGAACTGTTTCAGCAGCTCCTGTGGCAGGTTAAACTTCCTCAGCTGGCGAAGGAAGTACAACCTTTGTTGGGCCTTTTTAACAATGGAGTCAATGTGATTGTCCCACTTCAGGTCCTGAGAGATGGTGGTTCCCAGGAATCTGAATGACTCCACTGCAGCCACAGTGCTGTTCATGATGGTGAGTGGGGGGAGCAGGGGGGTTCTCCTGAAGTCCACTATCATCTCCACTGTTTTGAGTGTGTTCAGCTCCAGGTTGTTAAGACTGCACCAGACAGCCAGCTCTTTAACCTCCTGTCTGTAAGCAGATTTATCTCCGTCCTGGATGAGGCCGATGACTGTAGTGTCGTCTGCAAACTTCAGGAGCTTGACAGAGGGGTCTTTTGAGGTGCAGTCGTTGGTGTAGAGGGAGAGGAGCAGTGGGGAGAGAACATAGCCCTGAGGGACACCAGTGTTGGTGGAGCAGCTGTTGGACATGAATTTCCCCAGTCTCACTAGCTGTTGCCTATCTGTCAGAAAGCTGGTGATCCACTGACAGATAGAGCTAGGAACAGAGAGCTGGGTCAGTTTGGTCTGGAGGGCTGTTGGGATGATGGTGTTGAAAGCCGAACTAAAGTCCACAAACAGGGTCCTCACATAAGTCCCTGTTTTGTCCAGATGTTGCAGGATGAAGTGTAATCACATGTTGATTGCACCATCCACGGACCTGTTTGCTCGGTAAGCAAACTGCAGGGGGTCCAGTAAGGGTCCAGTGATGTCCTTCAGATAAGCCAGAACCAGTTTTTCAAACGACTTCATGACGACAGACGTAAGAGCCACAGGTCTGTAGTCGTTAAGTCCTGTTATCTTGGGTTTCTTTCGAACGGGGATGATGGTGGAGCGTTTGAAGCAGGAAGGCACTTCACACAACTCCAGAGATCTGCTGAAGATCTGTGAAAAGATGGGGGCCAGCTGGTCAGCACAGGTTTTCAAACAGGCTGGTGTAACACCATCAGGGCCTGGTGCTTTTCTTCTTTTGTTCTTCCTTTTTCCTTATTATTTTAAAAATGGCGCACATCATATTCACTGATTTGAAGTGCAGGAGGGGGGATTGCAGGAGGTGTTAACAGTTGTGTAGGGAGATGGTCAGAACGAGTGTGGGGGGGTTCAAATCTACAATAAAACTCATTCAGGTCGTTATAAAGTCATTGACAGTGCAGGGGGTGGTGTCTTGTAGTTGGTGATGGCTCTCAGACCTTTCCACACTGAAGTTGAGTCGTTCAAAGTAAACTGGTCTTCCAACTTTTTAGCCTAGGTCCTTTTAGCCGCTCCAATCTCTTTGTTCAGTGTGTTCCTGGCCTGGTTATACAAGACTCTGTCCCCATTTCTGTAGGCATCCTCTTTGGACTGACGAAGATGTCTGAGTTTTGCTGTAAACCATGGCTTATCGTTGTTGAATGTTAAAATAAGTCCTGGTAGGAATGCATATATCCTCACAAAAACTAATATAGGATGTCACAGTCTCTGTGAGCTCTTCCAGATCAGCATCAAAAACACTCCAATCAGTGAGGTCGAAGCAGGCTTTTAAAGCAGATGTATACATCATCTGAAAACTGAATAAATAATCTCTCCATTGATGTGTGGTTTGTTAGGAGGACAATATTTGTCTGAGATACAACTATTTGAAAATCTGGAATCTGAGGGAGCAAAAAAATCTAAATATTGAGAAAATCATCTTTAAAGTTGTTCAGATGAAGTTCTTAGCAATGCATATTACTAATCAAAAATTAAGTTTTGATATATTTACGGTAGGAAATGTACAAAATATCTTCATGGAACATGATCTTTACTTAATATCCTAATGATTTTTGTCATAAAAGAGAAATGTATAATTGTGACCCATACAATGTATTGTTGTTTATTTCTACAAATATACCTGTGCTACTGATGACTGCTTCTGTGCTGCAGGGTCATGAATGTCAATATGATCTCTAAACAGGGAGATACAATGAGTTGTTTTATCAACTTCAAAGTCTGAAAATAGAAACATCTGTAAACTCATCTTTTCCGTGAGAATTAACTTACTGCCAAACAAGACAAAATTACCAAGGAAAAATTTTCTCTTTTTTTTTAGTGCATGCAACACGACTTCATGAATTTAAGACATTCTGCTCTGATTTAGGACCTTTTTAGGCCTTAATTTGTGGAAGGGCAAATGAATACCTTTTAAAACCCTTTTAAGACCTGCAGAAAGCAAGAAGACTAATGCAGTTACGTGAATGATTCACTGATTCAACAGGATCTTCATTTCCACTTCAACATCAGCTTCTCTGAACTTTCCTTTTAATGAAAAGAATTTGACTTGTGTCTCTACAGAAGCAAATATCATCACTTTTCAAACTCAAAGCTGCTGATAGATCTGTACTGAAAAACTGAAGAGATTATTTTTGCATTTCAGTTAGACTGAGTGCATTTTGTGCTTTAAATATGTGTGGTAATGAGATTTTAATAATGATCTAATCATCTGCCAATAAACACACATGCTCGGCTGTCCTGCGTAAACCGTCCTGAACGACAAACAGAGCAGGAGCGGGTCTGCAGCAATGATGGAGGAAGATTGCGGAGCGGCACAGAGTGAGTCTTTGACTGCCACAGCACAGGTATTCTGTTCCTCCGTCACCGTACTGCGCTCATTAGCCCTCGCTTATCTCATCTCCATTCCCTAATATGAAGACATTATACACGAGTCCGGCTGGCGGGCAGAGAAACTCAGATAAGCATCAAAATTACACTGGTGACAAAACGTCTGTGTGTGTTCGTGTCGGCCTTCGTGCAGCCGCTGCAGGACTACAGGAAAAACCACATGCAAGGAAAGAACAAGATCAACAAATGATTTCTGAGTTTGGTGCCACTGTCAACTTTGGGTTTGCTTAGTTGGGCTCTGAAAGACAAAACGTGACGATGTCTCTATTGTCTTCTGTAGAGCTGCTTTAAAGCTGAATCTGAACTCTTCCATAGTTGAGCTCTGCTGTTTTCCCTTTATCTCTGTGAAGCTGCTTTGACACGATCTGTATTGTATAAAGCGTTTTAGAAATAAAGGTGACCTGATATGAAGACAGCAGGAAGAAAAATACACCTCACAAGCTTTACCTGTAACTCCACTACTTCCAAATATATTTGAAATTAGGCAAAGTGAAAAGAATGCATCAGGTTTGAAACAAATTATAAGCAAATGGGACAAAGGGAGAGATGCATGCTTTCATTTTAACCTAAATCCTCTCTTATTTACATTGAGAGACTCTCAAGTTTCATTTAATTCAACACAGCTCTATACAACACTGATAACAGGAATGAACAAGAAAATAGCAGAATCAAACTCGATTATGAAGACAATTCAAACTCTGCTGTAAGCAGCTCTTAAAAGTCAAGTCACCTTTATTTATACAGAGTGTGTCCAAGCTGCTTTACAGTATTAAAGAGTTTTTAATAATGCAAAACAGTAAATGCTCAGTTTTCAGTTAAAGTCAGTTCATCGTTGATTCAGTGATGTTATCGTCCAGCTCAGTTCAAATAGTATCTGTGCAATCAAGTCGATAAAAAATCAATATCATAAAGTCAGTTCAGTGTTGGTTCAGTTTAATAACAATGTAAAGTTAATCTGTTTTTAAATGAGTTCAATTCAGCTACAAGCTCTTGTTATTCAGCTCATGTCAGTTCAATGTTGATTCAGTTCAGTTCAATACCAGTACTGATGCTGCAAAATGCGATTCAACCAGTGTTAGGGAAAGTTACTTTTAAAAGTAATGCATTACAATGTTGCGTTACTCCATGAAAAAATAACTAATTTCGTTACTTAGTTACTTTTTATGGAAAGTAATGCATTGCTGCTTTAAGCTTGGCTTGCTTATTTGTTGTTTAATAAAAAAAAGTTAAATTTTTAGCTACTGTAAGGGCTCTTTCACACCTAAAATAAAATAAATAAGCCTCAAGCTGAAGGAAATGCGTCTGTCTCTGCACTTACTCCCAATTTCTCTCGAAACAGGGACAGGAGAGATATCAGTGAATAAATGTGAAAACAAAGTAACTGGTTGCTTATTTAAAAAAATAACTGATGTAAATTTAAATGTAATACATTACTTTACTAGTTACTTGAAAAGGTCAACTCTCATTGCTTTTAGTGCATTTTACTCCAGCTCAACAGAAGACAATAGTGTCATTATTCAGATCAATTAAAAAAAAATTCGTACTCATCCAATGTTGTCAATGCAGTTAAATCAATAATATTGCTGAATATTAAGTGACTTGTAGGCCCCAAACTCCATCAGGTGAATGAAATGGAGGAAGAGAAACCAATGCAGTGCAACACAGTTTCTATAAAAAGTAAAAATGGCTGAATGTGCACAGCGTGTTTCGTACATAATATAAACATTCATTAAAATAGTTGGCCAGTAAAAGCAAGCCATCATGCATTTTTGTTTGTGCGTCTGTTGTTGTCACTCTGTGCGTACACACGTGTGTTTGGACACATACCTGCGAGTGTTTGCATACCTGCAGCCTTCGAGAGGGAATCTGAGTGTGTGTGTGTGTGTGTGTGTGTGTGTGTTTACCCTGTGGGTGTGTCGGTGTGTGTAATGACCTGAGAGCTTTTGGTTTAGTGTGTCACTAGCAGAACAGCTGACGCAGTTAAAAGCCACAGACCTGAACTCTCTCAGCTACTATTTTAAGAACAGCCAATAAATCTGCATTCACTCATTCACACAGGAAACAAATGACAAAGACTTATAGAATATGAGAGATGCTTCTGTGTAACCTCTGATACATCTAAAGAAACTTTAGCAGTGTTAGTCAAGCATCACTAGTGTGGACAGCTGTAATCAAGCAAATATTCTATAAAATCCTGGTGGGATCCAATACACTGCAAAAAAATTATTTTGTTTTTAAATACAAATATCTAAATATTCTTAAATCAAGATACATTTACTTGAAGAAGCAAGGATATATAAGTAACACTTCACAATAAAATTAATGCATTAACTAATATGAACTAACAATGAACAATAAATATTTTTACCGCATTGTTAATGTTGGTTAATAAAAATATTATGTTAGTTTACAGTGCATTAATTAATGTTAACATAAAACTTTTGGTTTTAATAATGTAGTAGTAAATGCTGAACTTACTTTAACTAAGATTAATAAATGCTGTATCAGTATTGTTCATGTTAACTAACTAACCTGTTAATAAATTAAACCTTATTGTAAAATCTATTAAGAATCATTAAGAGATATTAAGATTTAAAAAAAAAAAAAAAGATTTACAAACAAATTAAGAGATTTTAAGTCTTGTCTGGGCAAAAAAAAAAAAAAAAAAAAAAAAATCAGCCAGAAAATTAATCTTGTATTCCCTTTGAATTACGTTTATCCTTCTTATTCCACTGAATTTTTTTTTTTTTGATTGGGAACAAGTTTTAGTATCCCAAGTCATTTTCCATCTCGACCAAATGTATCCTGATTCAAGAATGCTTAGATGTAATGGAAAACGAGGTTAAAAACTACTAAGAAAGTTTTTTTTTCACAGTGTTTCCCATTCGAAAATTCAAATACAATACAACAGTATTAATAATGTTAGATCAGGGTAATAAACTTCCAGAGCAGCTACTGTGATGGTCATCTCTTGTTTGTCACTCATTGGCTCGATTCGCGTCATCTCTCTGACCTTCGGACGGAAGTCGTAAAGAAATGTTGCATGAACGAGACGAGAGTCTCAGGTAAAGGCATTCCATGATTACTGCTCCAGTCATTCTCTGCATGACAAGAACAAGGCTATGAAAAGGCTCTGCGATATAGGTTTGGAGTCACTTCACACTGACAACCATCACCGAGCTCTTGGTTTCTAGCTGGCACTCATTCTCACGAATACATAGTTTCCGTTTTGCCCAGGGCTTCTCTCTCCATTCACAATGAAGTCCTGTTCTAGTCTGAACACATCTATGGAACATCGACTCCATCGTACCACAACAGCGTTGGCCAACCGCAGACAAGAATGTTCATTTAATGAGGATGACATTCAGCAGTATCTCTTTACACATGGACCAGTCAAACATTTTAAAGGCTTCTGCTTAAATGATGTTATTTAGTGTTAGGAGAGATGATATGGATACTGACGGAAAAGCACAGAAGCAGCTCAGATAGTTTATTTTATGCCACTGCACAATTATCCCACACTTCCATTAGTGTTCCTTCATAATTTGGATGTTTATGATAAAACTCGTCTAAATTGTGGAAAATCATAATAAAAAATGTCATAACCATGAATAAGAAGTTGTGTCCAAACATTTGACTGGCGCTGTTTATCCCCCATAAATCTTGCAGTGGCGTCACAAATACTATAAAAACACATAAAAGAACTAGAAAAACCATGAAAAAAAACCCAAGTCATATTTCTGATATATGCCAAAAGCATAAATGTCATCTACTGGGTTTTTAAATGGTCCGTGCTCATTATTGTCCAATTTAGTTCCACAGGAGAACAAACCAAACAAACAAACAAACAAATTCTTGAACTGGGAAACTTCAAACCCAAGATCATAAACTCAATCAGGAATCTTCACCAAGGGATCCGTGACCCATAGAAGGTCCATCACAGTACTGCTATCTCAAACAGAAAACGTGTTAAATCACAACAAATAGATGTTCTTGGTTGGACTGCTCTGGAGACGAAACCCAATCCAACGACAAAAAAAGAAGGATATGACAAATTTGTTCTGTGCGACAGTGCAACATGCTCTCTCACCGTTGGTTTTATTTCTTGAACAGAGCAGTTCTTTCAGAAGTATTTTTCCCACAACTTTTCTCTTCATTCCTGCCAAACTCTCTTTCCATTCAGAGTTTCGTTTAAACTCTTTGGACTGTAATGTGGCTGGTGAAGCCAAACCGTAGTCAGGCCTGTCCTCACATTACTGTCCGGGTCTAGAGGTAGTTCTTCACTACAGATCAGGGCAAATATTCTGTAGAAGCATAAAGATCTCACAGAAGAGTTAGTGAACCGTGACCCTAACAAACTTTCTGTCACTGGCACTCCTTACTGATAAAAAGCCAAAACTGCTGCCTCAAAATGAACAACCAGAAACAGTTTTCCCTGAGAGAGTCGGAGGGAACCCACACCTACCGGGTGATTCCAAAAATTCCTGGAAGATTCCAAAAAATCCTGGAATGCTTCCCAAATTTACTGGAAATTTCCCACCTTTTTGCAACCCTACTCACAACCCATTACACGTTGGACGAAGATTCAGTCAGAACTACAACGTGAAACATGAATATATATGGCGGCGGTTACATAAGCATATTGTGTAATATTTTCCCTTATTGTTGCATACTAAATATTGTTTATTCAACTGATGTGTGAATTTGCACAGCATAAGATGCTTGACCGAGCTAAACGTCACAGACTCTTTGTTTCATGTCAAAACACATTTGAAAAAATACTAATTAAAAAAAAAAAAAGTTTTTTTTTAAATGTATTTTGAATTTACTATTTTTATTATTAATAGTGTATTCAAAACATAAGACCTGAAATGTGACATCATTTCCCATTGTCCATATTCACTGTGGTGAAGGATTTTGCATGGTTCAAATCTAGTGTGACTACTTCCCTGGGAAATACACAAGCTGCTCATTTCCTACATATAAAAACATCCAAGACAATACATCAAAACAACAGGCGGAAATACTGACTGATGAAGAAGACAGCATGAAGAAGGGAAAGAAAGCGAGAGCAGTATACAGAAATGTGACAGAAACGTCGTGGTCACATCATGAACATCGGAAAGTTTGAAACACCCACAGCGTCTACAGCTGGCCGAGCATCATCATCATCATCCAACACAAACTGCAGTTTACCAGGCATTACATCATTGAGGTGCAAATCACAGACCATGTGTGGACGCAGCGATCTACATGACGTCAGATTCTAGCAGGGTAGAGCTGGGGGAATCCCAGTGAAAGTCTGTCTGGAGGACCGGGAGAGGTTTACATTAAGAGCTTACGTCTCAAATTCATTTCCAGAGACCCTGAAAGTTACACTCGGTTACATATTATTTCATCACTTTGCTTCTCAGCCATCTGGAGCAAATCCAGAATCAGTCATTAGACCCCAAATCAAGCAGAGCCCTGTGAATATATACGCTCGCACAAATCACGCCAAAACATCCCTGTGACTTTAAGAGCGATCATTTGGGCAATAGTGTTGTTTATGCACTTTGAGATGATAAATCTACAATGTAATATAAAAATTTGTAAAATTTCACGGTAAAAAACATAATTTTACCATAAAAAATACGGTAGCAACATTTTAGGGTTTACCGATTTTACAAATAAAAACCGTATTTCATTAACTGATATAATGTTTATATACCAACCTATTGAAGGTTTTGTACTTTTGTCCTTTACAAAGCTCACCACAAACAGCTTTTACACAAGCTGAGAAGGCCAATACTTATATGTACATACATACATATATATATATATATATATATATATATATATATATATATATATATATATATATATACACTGCCGCCTCAAAGGTTTGGGATCAGTAGGATTTTTATTGTTTTTTTTTTGTTTGTTTTGTTTTTTTAAAGAAATTTCTTCTGCTCATCAAGGCTTCATTTATTTGATCAAAAATACAGAAAAAAATATAATATTGTGAAATATTATTGCAATTTAAAATAACAGTTCTGTATCTCAATATACTTTAAAATATAATTTATTTCTGTGATCAAAGCTGAATCTTCAGGCTCGCAATCTGCTCCTTTTTCAAGAACAGCATTTATTTAAAAGTTTGGGGTCAGTACATTTTTTTCTTTCTTTTAAAGAAATTAATACTTTTATTCAGCAAGGATGTGTTTAAATTGATACAAAGTGATAGTAAAGACTTCTATTGTTACAAAAGATTTCTATTTTAAATAAATCCTGTTCTTTTTAACTTTTTATCCAAAAACTGTATTTTTCCATAAAATGTTCACTGTATAGGGGAACTTACCATTAACCATGTAACAGGTTTTTACTGTAGCATTTTCACAGCTTTTTACCCTTAAAATCAAAATCATTTTTTACCGGATTTTCTGTTTTATGTCAACTAAGACAACAAATAGGGACAAACACAAGGTCTACTGAAATGTCAGCTGGAGTTAAACTTCACAGCAGTCTGGACCCTCTCTCACCCAAAACCACAGAAATATTACGCTCACAAAGCAAACTTCTCTCCGTCTGATTCACACTCCCTCACTCACCCAGGCCATGACGTCTGCTCGTGAGGAAGTGTATTGTTTGCTAGAAGCAGAGAAGGAGTAATTCGGAGACTCTTGGGACGCGGTGGTCTCTGTGTGTGTTATGCTTTCTGTGTCCACGCAAAAAGAGAAACCAAGATAACCAACATGTTGTTTCGGCCCACACAAAGGCGGATTTGTTTAACATACACTAAATTAAATCTGCTCTTTGACTGCTCACCAAGAAAAGCTCAAACCTCCAACATCTGCCCTTACTCGAAACAAAGAGGCCCAAAAACATCCACATGCTGTAGAAGCATTTTATCTCTTCTTCTCCTCAGAAGTATCATTTGAAAATACACTCTTCCAGGTCTCAAGATAGTTACTTAAATAGTTCTCAATTATGTTACTAAACCTCAACCTAGCTTGCTTGCTAATCTAGTTATTTGATAAACCTGCGATTGTTAACACTAGTGTCGAGGGTAACACAATACAATTGACGTGAGTTATGTAATCAGATTACTTTTGTGAGGCAAGTTACTTTGTTTTCCCACATATTGACTGACAGCTCTCCTGTCTTTTATTGTGTAGAGAGTTTGGACTCAGATCGAGGCTTATTCATTTCACTTTTGGTTTGAAAGGGCCCTTACAGTTTACAAAAATATAACCTTTGGGTTTTTTGTTATTAAAAATTAATAAGCAATCCCAGCCCAGATGACAAAAAGTAACACAAAAGTAACAATGCATTACTTCCCATAAAAAGTAACTAAGTAACTCAATAATTTTTATGGAGTAATGCAACATTGTAATGCATTACTTTTAAAGTAACTTTCCCCAGCACTGACCGTATATTATATATACTGTATAGTTGGCTCTTTGACAAACTGTTTTTGCTCCACTTTTGTAAGTTGCACTGGATAAAAGTGTCTTCTAAACACTTAAATGTACATGTAATGTTAATGTAACTGTTTGTCAGTACATACAGCAAAGAAAATATATGTATTTAAAACATTCATTCAAAGGCTGTCACTCATGCTGTACCCATCAGAAAGTATCTGAAATGCACAAATAAGTACTTTTTGAAAGGGTACCACCAGAGTATGAAGTGTATCTAACAGAGATCTATAGTGCTCAGGCTTATGGATCGTGTGTGAATGTGTGCTGCAGTTCTGTTTCCCAGCTTTTTAGAGGTTTCTAATCCTGGAGGAGCCCAGTGACATCACCTCCATATGCCCCACACACACTCACTGCGTCACACCCGAACCGTGCTGAAGGGGTTAAATCCACTCGGAGAGCCTGGACCTCTCCCTCTGACGTGGGTCACCGCGTCACGTGACCAGGAAGTGTGGCTCCTGTCCACTTCCTCTGCTGGCTGAAGGGGAACATTGTTACAGAGTGGGCGGCGCTGGGCCGCTCTTACACGCTGGGTTAAAAATAACCAGCATATTTAAGGCCGAGGAGGAATCCCTTCGAACTCAGAGGCGGCGCAGACTGCCTCGCGACAGGAGCTCGCGCCTGCTCCTTCCTAACTCTTTTCCCTCTTTATTTGCCTGTTTAGCCCGTGCACCTAATGCTATTGTAATGGCAGAAATTCTGGAATGCAACTATGAAAGCTGCATCTTGTTTACTTTTTCAAAATAAAAAAAACACAGCTCTACACACACTGTACACACACAGAGTCCATTGTGTTTTGCACTTATGGAAACTCGTCTGATGGCTCTGACATCTTGTTCTGCTTCTTCCTAAACACTGTTTATCTTGGCGGGCTTTCTTTTACTCTACCATTAAACTGCACTATTCCCAGCCCTCAAAGTATTCACCTGTTTGAGTCTCAGTTTGTACAGTTCAGTGGCTTCTTCAGAATTACACCTGACCTACGGCTGTGAAGATATTTATGTTCCCAAACATTAAAGTGACTGAAGCTTTAACAATCCCATCCGCAAGTCAAAAACACAAACTGAGAAACTGCCCAGTAAGAACTGAACCAAACTAAACTGAACAATGATTCGTGTAAAGCGTATTTTGTTCTTGTAGCACGTGTTCATTCATCGATGATCCTTTACTGATGGCAGTATCGTGGAAATTAATCTTTACACTCCAGCATATGCAAATTTACTGAACGTATCAAAAGAGCAGAGATCACCTGTTTATTTAAATATATAATTTGCATTCTGATTCCTGGATATATGGAGTCTGTCAGGATTTTCCCACAGGTACAGAGCAGTCACACAATCCATTTTTGATTGTAAATCATAAGTCATCATATCAGAAAGTAAACTATTTCAAAGAAATGAAAGGAAACACTTCTTAGAGGCCTAAAAATGTGTTTTAGCTCTGAAATGCAAACATATAGTGAGGATATCCCAAACCATTCCTGTTGTCATTGACCCTGGAAGAGTGTGGCATTTGCATAAAGTCCTCATATGACCATCACTGCGTGCCATTATAAAAACAAGCTATTTTCTAATTCCATTCATCATGTTCTTATATCGTGCTTTCAAAAAAACAACTTAGTGTCACATACCGAAACTGAGAGTGAAATCGTATCATAGAGTAAATAAACAACAGATGACATCAACACTGCATCTGATGGCACGAGATAAAACACACGCCTGACGTTTCTCTTTCACAAAATGTTTTTATTTTTATTTTTTTCATAAAAACTCAGACTGGACAATCAAGATGTCATTTTTCACTAAATAAAAACATCCACCGCCACAATCCTGAACATTACACACAAAAGAATCTGGATGCACTGCAAGATCACGTGCAACGAAACAGTAGCAAATCAACAGACTTATCTCTCCAAGCTACATTAATCATGAAGTTATGATACAGGAACAAGTATTGTGTGACGGTTTGAGCGTGAGAATGTGTGTGTGCGTGCATCTGTGTGTTAAAGAGGCAACATTCAGTGTGTTTTGTGGCTAAACGAAGGCCTGCTGTTGACAGAGCCAAACGAACAAGATCCTGATGAAACAGGATGGTCTCAGAGCTCGTGTTTGCTCATTATACACAGATGATTGTAGACACTGCGGAGGCAAATCCTCAGACACAGAAACAAGTTTATGCTCAACACACAGCACAGAAATGTTTTTAAATGATGTTGGGGTGTCTTGATTCAAAATAAAAGGCCGTGAAAAACTGTCCAACTTGAACTGTTCATATTGCTTAAGAGCAAAATCAAAAAACATGAACACTGGAAACACACACACACACACACACACACACACACACACACACACACACACACACACACACACAGAGAAAAACAACTGAACACTGCATGAAATCAAATATCAGAATGGTATTGGGTCTGCTATCCTTTGTGGCTGTTTCACAAAAGTTAGATATGGAGGCCCTTTTCTGCTACAGAATAAAAAATAAAAAATTAAAAGGTAATTGTGACTTCTTATCAGACAATTCTGACTTTTTCCTCTCGTAATTCTGAGTTAATATCTCACAAGAAAAAAAATCTGAGTTGCCGGGTAAGAATCTACAATGACCTTTATTTTTTTATTCCATTGCAGAATAAATAAATAAATAAATAGTGAAATGAATTTTGAGAACAGTCCTAATTTTAAGATGGGAACTTGGAATTGTGAGAGAAAAAGTCAGATTTCTGAGTTTATCTCTCACAATTTTGTTTATATCCTGCATTTCCGACTTTTTTCTCAGAAGTGCAAGAAACGATGTCTGAATTCTGAGATAAATAGTTAATTACCTAATTTGATTTATTATATGTATATAAATCCTGTGGCAGAAAAGGCTTCCAAAGTTAGAAGTGCCTTTGTGGCCTGATACAAACCCTTCTTAAAATGCATTTATTTTTTGTGCCTATTTATTTTCATACACCAAATAAAAACTGCAAACTGAGAATGCAAAGTTATTAAAATAACTTTGCATAAAAGTAATTAAATAAAAAAAAAAATACAGAAGTGAAAATGCTGGCATACAATCAATGCAGCTACTGTCTGTAGTTAATATGACAGAACAGATTTTACTCGTGATCAGGTGATGAATGAATGAATGAATGCATGAATGAATGAGAGGCAAGGCTATTCATCACAAAAGCAGTCCTACGCCTTTCTGCCTGCCTTTGTCCTGTGCCTTAGGTATAAAAATGATGAGCGTTGACACAGACGGACTGTGGGAGCAGGTCAGGAACAGGTGTCAGTGGAAACGCGCGCGCAATAGCGCTGCTTCTGTGCTTGAGAGAAGAGAAAAACAAATCGTGACTTTTCACCCATGGCTCTCTTACTCGAGTCTGTTGATCCCGGTTGCTAACACGCACATGTTTGTGTGGATACAAAATACCGGCCCGGTGCCAGGTTTTTGGTTCCCTCCTCCCTCTTGATGACGTCACGAGGTGTATTTTTTTGCGGTTGCCGCGCAACGAGAGGCGTGTCCGGGGTTTAAGAACTAGGCGAGGAAAGCCCTGCGCGCAACTGGCGAATCACTCGAGTCCAGACACCGGAGAGCTCGCGGTAGGGAATCCCCGAGTGTCGCCGCAACGAGACCGAGCCGAGCCTGGTGTTAGTGCCCGGTTCCGTCAGTATGGCACGGGGACGCGTTTGATGCGCTCGCGGTATTAACGACTGTAAGAAAGACTCCCATCAAGCATCGACTGGAAGAGTTTTCCACTCATGAGGTGCGTTTCGCACTTGGAGATTTCCATCGCTTTTTCTTTTGGCTTTGGCGTGTCCAGTAGTTTTCCCAGACCTGCGTGACTAAAGGATTATTTTATTTTTTGCGCTTTTTTCAATTGCAGGCAGCCACCGAGTGAGTTTGATAGCATGGCACTGAGCGGCACGCTTTTGCCCTCTATTTCCAGCTTCGCGAGCGACGCAGATGTGAAGCGCAAGGCAATGACGGGACCGGGAACGGCCAGTTTAGTGAGTATCAGACAGGTGATTATCGGTCACCGATCCGTTACAGCTGTTTCAGATGATCGTTATTCCTCCAGCAGCGCAGGGGCGTGAACCGATCCAAACCGTGCACTATATAATGAGACCCTGGAGCACAAAACCAGTCACGAGGATCCATTTTTTAAAATTGAGATTTATACATCATCTGAAAGCTGAATAAATAATCTCTCCATTGATGTATGGTTTGTTAGGAGGACTATATTTGAAAATCTGGAATCTGAGGGAGCAAAAAAATCTAAATATTGAGAAAATCATCTTTAAAGTTGTTCAAATTAAGTTCTTAGCAATGCATATTTCTAATCAAAAATTAAGTTTTGATATATTTACGGTAGGACATTTACAAAATATCTTCATGGAACATGATCTTAATATCCTAATGATTTTTGGCATAAAAGAGAAATGTATAATTGTGACTCATACAATGTATTGTTGTCTATTGCTACAAATATACCTGTGCTACTGATGACTGCTTCTGTGCTGCAGGGTGAGGAATATCTAACATTCTTCACCACGCACTGATTACAAAATACTTCTAGCGGTGTGGATTCTTTCAGGCACTGTAGCTGGAAACATAAAAACATTGCAGCATGACAGGGTCTTTTAATAATTCATAATAACATCAGAGGCAAAGTTGTATCTAGAAATAATTTGTGTTGAAGACATGAACAAGGTCGTATTTTAACAACAATAGAAACCATCACAGAAATTCTAATGGTTTCCACTTCGAATGCCATTGCAAACAATCTTTTAACCATTAAAACCATTAAAAATGGTTTTTCGTAGTGTGTTTTGGGACATATTCCATTAGGATTTACAGAGTCCATTACAGTTTCCATTAAAACCAATACAAGTCCCATTATAACCAGTAAAACCATTACAAATTTCACGATGTTGTCTATTTGAAGAGTTCAGATGCAAAATCCTCTAAGTGCCATCCAAATTTTTCTTCTAAAATGAGCATTTTTATCAGGCTCCTATGTTTAGGTTCTGTAATTTTACTCTAAAGGCAATGCTCAGGTCATTTTCTACACAATTACCTTCTGTACAATGAACCTAAACATAGGAGCCTGATTTTTTAGAAGAAAATTTGTTAGAAGCTTTTGCATCTGAACTCTTCGTTTGAGTTTTTTTTTCTTCAGTGGGGTAGATATTGATCTTGACACACTTTTGATGACTATGTCTTTGAGAGACTTACCTTGTCTTGTCCCCTCTCCCCTCTGCATGTCTCTGTGTGTTCACAATAAGAGATGGAAGGAGGAGATGTCTCACCTGAAACGCCCCTGCATGTCTACAGGTGGGACCTGCGCTGACCAGGACGTCCCCTCCGTAATGACCAAGAAGGAGTCAGAAGAGCTGGACCTGTTGGACTATGATTTTATCCTGTCGAACTGCATGCTTCAGCAGCAGCAGCAGGAGGCCTCAATGGCCAGCAGCTCCAGAACTCTTCCGTCTTCCCCCGCGTCCTTCCCCTATCAGATGCCCTCTCCTCAGGGACAAGATTCCAGCATGTTGTACAACATCCCAGACATCAGTGACGTATCTCCCTCGGGAGGTTTTGTCGCGGAATTGATGAGGCCGGAGCTGGATCCTGCGTATCTCCAGCCCACGAGCCTCCACGGAAAGTTTGTGGTGAAGACCACCATGGACATGACTGATTACAGCCAAGGGCTTAGTAAGGGCGGCTCGATGCCGGACTCTTCCTCTGTGCCGTATGCGTGTCCTGGGATTAAGCAGGAGCATCCTAGCACTTGCACCATCACCCGACCCATGGATCTCCATCTGGGGGTGAACTCGCGGCCCGGAGTCGGCCAGAGACCGCTGCTGGAGCCTCACGGTTTCAGCACGGCCCGAGGGGCCATGGGGCCCAGCCGCTCTTCCACTTCCTCTCTGTCTCCGGACGAGCATCCTCAAGCTCAGGTTCTGGGGCCCCCTCCGATCTCCCTGGCCCCGGGATATCACCCCTCGCCGGGTTACTCTGGCTTCCCGCAGCCTCCGGCCCAGTCAATGCAGTACCAAGGTCCGTCACAACTCAAACTCTTCATTCATGTTTTACTTTACCTTTAAAGGGGTCGTGAACTGCCTGTTTTTTATTTTTTACTGTAGAAGTACAGAATTTACAGTCTTGTTTTTAACCCCTCCCATCAGAACTCTCAATTGTACTCAGAAGTAAACGCCCACTGCTGTGATTGGCTAACAGTTGTGTGTGTTTGACAGTCTACATTCCTCATAGATGGACGCTGATGGTCAAAAACACATAAATAACTCAATACATATCAAACGATGCGTAAGAAGAGACAAAGTAATAGTGATCACGTAATGAAGAGTTACTCGCACTTATGTGTTGCCACATTACTGTCAGATTCAATATAGTCTTTTAGTTTAATCTTGCTGAAAATCCGGAGTCAAATTGTGGCTTGTCTATAAATGAATTCACCGTAAAATGTCATGGTCTGGCTCTTCATTAGAAGTTTAAAGATTAAAGTTCATCCACTCTTTCCTAACGTTGGGATCAGAAGGAAGGCAATGCAAACACTGTATTTCCACAACTGCACAGAGTCTTGTTGTCTTCAGAGCATCTTTATCGTTTGGTTTCTCGATATTCCTCGATATTACACTACATTGGTGAATCGGTGGGCGGGGCTAAACAGGGAGTGCTGTAGAATTGGTGGGCGGGGCTAAGCAATCAGCGATGTAGAATCGTGGGCGGGGCTAAACAGGCAGTGCTGTAGAATCAGTGGGCGAGGCTAAACTATCAGCGACGTAGAATCGTGGGCGGGGCTAAACAAACAGTGACTATAATTGGTGGGCGGGGCTAAACAGGCAGTGCTGTAGAATCAGTGGGCGGGGCTTAACTATCAGCGACGTAGAATCGTGGGCGGGGCTAAACAAACAGTGACTATAATTGGTGGGCGGGGCTAAACAGGCAGTGCTGTAGAATCAGTGGGCAGGGCTAATCTATCAGCGATGTAGAATCATGGGGGGGGCTAAATTGGCAGTGATGTAGAAGCAGGCGTTGATCTTCTGTGGAGGCGGTGCTTATCCACACGATTACATCATAGAGTAGAACATTCCACAGCCTGTCGTTTTTATCAGACTGCCTTCAATATAAACAGTTTTTAGACTAACCAGAAAGATTTGAGTTCAGAAACTTACAGGATGTTTTTATAGTACAATGACTTCTTACATGTCAACAGATCATGGGAATATTGGTTTCTCAGTTCATGACCCTTTAAAGAGTCATGTGTTGAATTTGTGAACATAAAGCATTCATTTCTGCCTCAGTGACACTAACGCTATGGGCTCTTTCCTCTTCGGCAGAGCTGATTTCTCCAGCCGAGTGTTTGCCTGAAGAGTCCAAGCCCAAGCGGGGCCGGCGCTCCTGGCCGAGGAAGCGGACAGCGACGCACACGTGTGACTACGCAGGCTGTGGCAAAACATACACCAAGAGCTCCCATCTCAAAGCCCACCACAGGACTCACACAGGTCAGTGTTTGAAACATGCATCTGTACATCTCTGTAGTGTGCATGTGCTGTAATAACAATCTAACACGCCCTAACACAGCGCTGCAACTGCCAAGCGCATTGTCTGCGAGTGACTGGAGACGTATACAGTACAGTTGGCAGGTGGTTTGATCTGCTATTCAAACAGCAGGTTGATACTGATCCCTGCTGAAATAAAACCACAAGCCTGTCCGACTTCCCCTTCTATTCAATCAACGCAGGGACGAGCAACATCTGAACTGTTGTCTCCCTCTCTCTAACGGCTTTCTCTAATGTGACCAGAGCGTGCTTGATTGTTCTCGTTAGGACCTCAGGGTGAAATGCTAAAGTGTTGCGTGTGTCTGTGTGTTCAGGAGAAAAGCCGTATCACTGTGACTGGGAGGGATGTGGCTGGAAGTTCGCCCGTTCGGACGAGCTCACGAGGCATTACCGGAAGCACACGGGCCATCGGCCGTTCCAGTGCCAGAAATGCGACCGAGCCTTCTCCCGGTCCGACCACCTCGCGCTGCACATGAAACGACATCTATAACCAAGACTGGAAGACCCCAAAAAGTGAAGATACCAGTGGACTAGTGAACCACGTGTTGCCTTTGAACAAGAGTCAGTGAAACTAGAGCTCCGTGTGCTTCCGCAGCATCAGAGTCGGGACTTTTCATGTGCATCTTGTTTATTTTTTCCCCTTTTTGACGTCGTCTTCCAACATGCTGGCGATTCCCTGTCCGTTTCCTGCACACTGGGACAATACTGGAACGTGCGTCTACTCACCGACAAAACTTGGAGATGCCAAGTGCCAAACACAAGACTGGAAATATATGAACATCAGGGATAATAAACAGAATATATGTATTAAAGAGGCCTTTAATCAACCTACATTCCGTCACGCGATCCTCAAAACACTGATCCGTCTTATGGATTGTCTTTTTAATTAATTTCAGGTACAGAATAATTTATAATTGTGTTACAAGATGGTGCTGAGTATAGCCAGGTGTATTCAGTAAGGTACCAAAGATAAAGTGGATTTTAATGGAAGTCTTGGGGGTGAACGCATGACCTCTCTTTGGTGATGGCAATCTAAACTGCACTGTGGTTGTGAGGTGCAATAATTTTGATATGTAAGACGCTCATATTTTTATATAAGAAACAAAACAAATAAATAACTCTGAACAAAGCTTTTTGTTTATAGTCAGATTCGTGTAATATAATCTTAAGTTTTGTACATTTGTAAATACTTTTTTCATTAAGGTTTTTGTATTTTATGTATGAATGCAATCCAGTAATAAAAATAAAAAGTATGCGAATTGACTTTCTTTTTTTTTTTTATTCAGTAAACTATGCATGAATAATGTGTGCTTTCATCCATCTGCGTGCGTGTTTTACAACATGTCTGAACATTTGCATGGATTGATCAGGTTTTCTGCCGGTCTTAAGTGGCTAATTGCCATCTGTTCAGCAGCAGGTGTGATTAAAGACCGTACACTGTCTTATTCATTCCTCTATAAATCAGTTTCAGTCTGATTTTCTTTTGCTACATGCTTTAAGTGACCTGCCTTAATATTTGTCATTGTGCATCAGCATAAAACAACAAAACTGCTCAATTAAAAAAGATGATTCACTAGTGATATGATATGATATCATGATATGAGATGCTTTAGCAGGCTGTAAGTATTATTATAATTTTTTGTAATATAGATTTTTTATAAATAGTGTAGTGCAAGTGCAAGACGAGCCAAATGGTCCTGTTAACTTGCTGATGTGCTGTTTTTATGACTTAATTAGAGCCACTCTTTATCATCACTATGTTGATGGAAAGTAATAATAAAGTATAGCCCTATGATCTGATTAATCAAGGCGGGCTTTGGTTGATTAGCATATGCGCATGGGTATTAAAAACACTTTAAAACAGGTTTAAATTTACAATAACTTAAATATTTTTCCTTAAACACATTAACCATTGTTTTAATACTTGCCTAGCTGTGCATATTTTTGTCTACCCCTGAATGCCGACAGGTAAATGTTATATGAATGATGTTATACAGTGAATAGATGCGGTCAGCAGCGCCCTCTGGAGGACACACCGCGTAAAGGCTCAAACACCGCAACCACGTTGTCCAACAGAGGCTTAACTAAGTTACTCTGATGTTTAAATGAAAAGTAATAATCAAAATGTGCAATAAAATGTAAAATATTTCCTTTTGGAAAAGATATGGCATCACACCTGTAAAAAAAAAAAAAAAAAAAAAACTTGATAAGTCTAAGAAACAAGTGATTATATGATGTTGTGAGCACTAGAGCAATGTCTGTGGTAACATATTAATGCCTGGTATATATTAATATACTATATTAATCTCCTCACAGTAAAAGAAAAGAACAGGTAATCTGTATTTACGTTTAAAACGTTTATTTCCCTGTAAAAACGACAGTATAGTGATACTAACGTCAAACTATGGAAGTCACACATGCTTTAATGGTTCTTAATGTATATGACAGGGCTGCACGTGTCAGATTCAATCCTTTACCGATACGCTCATTATGAGAGAAACCCATCTAACATCACTCCATTTGCTTCTTTAAAGCCTTTACTGTCATTTAAAACGGCAGTGTTTGGGATCCCTGTTAATGGTCCCCTTGAATGAGAGAAAGAGAGCGATAAGAAACAGAAGAAAAACAGGGACACTGATGATGTGATTAAACCAATCCGGATTCCCAATTGATGGAAAACTAATCTCACGAGCCCCTTGAACCTGCTAACACGTCCTAACGATGGAGAAAACAATGCTCTTTTATTGGTCATAAAGAAGAACAAATGAAAAACAAACAGGTCTCACACAGGCAAGTGTTAGATGAAGCAAAGAGGCGTTTACTGATTTCTGCCCCGGAGACGAACCAATGACGTGCTCATCTCCAGACGGACGTGCTCATGTCATCCAGTGTGTAGAATCATGACAGAATATGACAGCCTGTGTGTGTGTGAGAGTGTGTGTGTATAGATTTTCTTCTCAAAAATGATCGTTCAAAAAAAACACAAGAGCGGGAACTGATCGGGGTGCCACTCCTCCTCTAATCATCATCAAAGTTCTGTTGTAAAAGGAAGTTTGCAGCCAAATTTTCATTCTTCTCACAAGCAAAGTAGGCCTGTATAACGAGTCCTTCTGGGAACCCGAGGGCTTTTAGCTGAGGAAGAAACACAGAGGAAACACGGAAAGGTTAGATCAGACCACAGAAAGACTCCTGGTGTCCGTTTGGGGAAGACTCGCAGACAGATCCTCCATCTGTATCTCCCTCTAACTAAAGGGCCTCGGTGTAATTAGTTAATCTTGAAATTCACACATCTATAAGTCTTGTATTTGATACGGTAAGTTGGCAAATAATAAAGCGTCACCAGTAATAACGGTTCTTAAACTGAAAATGTTTTACCCTCTCAATAGCTTCTTTCTCCTGAGGTGTGACCTGGATGTAGTTCATGTGCCCGCCTCCGGCCTCGGCCACGCCCCCACCGCCTCCTTGCCCCGCCTCCTGCACCGGCTCATTGAGCATCTGGATGAACTGCTCCTGATGGCTGCTGATTTGCTGTGAAACAGAGACAGGAAGGATGTTAATGTTAAATCTGCATCACACTGAGGACAGAAGGTCAAGGCTAAAGCACCGTATTTGACAGATGAATTTAGTCGATACTGATTTCATTTGCTTGGTAACAGCTCAAACATCCTCTTATTCTAATTGACTGATTAAATGTAAGAATTTGACTCAAAAGATAATGGACGCTTCTAGAAAATAAAGTCCTAAAGAAAGGTACCAGCACACTAACACACTCAGCACAATATACTCTCATCTATAAAATCACAGAAAACATCGAGATGAATGTCCAGTGTTAAACCGGCGGCGTGCATCCGTCCAGACGCTGTGTGTGTGTGTGTACCTGCAGGAGCTGCGGGTTCTCTCTGCCGATCTGCTGTAGTAGAGCCGGTAGGAGAGACGGGTTCTGCTGGATGATCTGTCTCATCTGCAGGAACTGCGGCTGGTTCCTCAGGAACTCCAGAGGATTGGCTGCACACGCAGGACAGAGTCAGAGAAACACGCTCACACGGTAAACCCGGGACACACCAGAGGCCAGCGAACGAGGCACTGCACAAGAATTAAACTAGCCTCATATCACCGTATGCTGTGTATGCTCTTCTGTATCATCCGTGCCACAAGGATGCACTGTTTTCTTTTAAATCAAAGCTAAATACACGTAGAAACAGCGCATCCTTGTGGCACGGAGGACACAGAAGAGCACACACAGCACATAGTGATATGGAGAGACACAGAGGAGACCGCTGTCAAAGGAATTGTTGAATGAAGTCTTTATTTTTTTTTTCTTCGCTTACAAAAAGTGTTCTCGTCACTTCATATAACCCAGATTGCACGTCTGATGACAGATGGAGTATTCTTCTTTCCTGGACCTCGACACTGTTATTTATTTGGCAGTCTATGGGACAGTCTCAAGCCTCCAGGTTTTCATCCAAAATATCTTAAATTGTGTTCCGAAGACGAACGAAGCTTTTACGGGTTTGAAATGACATGCAGGTGAGTGATTAATGACAAAATTTTCATTTTGGGGTGGAGTATCCCTTTAATAGAAAATCCCCTCTTTTTTATTTTTTTTCAAAAAAAAAATAAAGTTTGATTAATTTTCAATAATTAAAAGATAAATGAAATTAACATATCATGCCTTCATTTGATAAACACAGAAAAACACAATTTATTGGGTTGTTTTAAGAATAAATTTGAATAAATTAAAGTTGTTTTTATGCATTCAAATGATTAGACGTGCTAAAACACAGAATCTGGTAACAATAAAACACATGGTGAGAAAAAATAAAACATTTCATTCGGCCCTTAGCATGTAGGTTTTTTTTTTTTTTACTTTTAATAAATTGTACAAGTTTCATGATTTTAATAAGTAGACATGCTTTTTAAGTAATACATTTTAATTTAACCATTAAAAACGAGTCCAGAAAACTTATAACAGAAAAAAGCGGAAAGCAGAAAAATAATAATAAAAAAAAAAAATCATAGGCCCTACACAGCTCAGCACACTCCCCCCAGCGGACAGAGCGAGCGAGGGCTTGGTGTGTCCCGGCTGTAAAGTGTGTGTGACGCGTGGCTCACCTCCGGATCCTGTGCTGGTCTGTGACGGGGCGGTGCTGGACGGTGAAGAGAGGCCTGTGGACACAACAGGAGCAGGAGCGCCTCCCGCAGGAGCCACGGGGTCAGCACCTCCCACACTGCCCTCGCTCTCCGCAGGAATACCCTACAACACACACACACACACCCTCAGAAGATGCATCCACAAAACATCTCTGCAGTACTGTTCATTTCTTAGTTTTATCACATTTAGTCAATCTTATCCTATTTTATTTTAGTCAAGTTTTAGTCGACTAAAAGTCACAGTTCAAGAAAACCTGAAGTATTTTAGTCTAAAATTATCCCGTTTTCATCATGCTGTATAATAATTATACTGATTTAAAAAATGTTTTTGCTTAAAATTATAATCATAATGATTGTTGTCATTACTTTTGCATTTCAGGTACTGCACTTTCACCAATAAGCACAAAGCAATAGAATGTCATACACATGGTTTATTTGACCTCGTTTAGTGTACTGATTTATAGGCTATTTATTATATAAATTAATATCAAAGACTTGTGCACTCTCTCTGTCTACATTATGAAAACTGGTAAAACAAGCTAAAAATATTATAATAGTGAAACTCCCAGTTATTCCACTCATTCCAAATCACAACAAAAACAAAGCATGCAAAAGACACATTTAAGAGTTTATTTTTGTTACACTTTATATATTTGCGTCTGTAGATTAATTCCAATGCATATCTATAAAGAGTTTTTTCTATTACATACACCAAACTTCACAATTCTATTCCTGTCTATATTCTGAAGGCTTCTGCTGAGGCGTTTGTTCATTTCTCATTCACGCTGATTTATGCAACATTCTATTCCTAAAAATATTCTACTGTCTTCTGTATGTTGACAGTATTTTCTGATTTATGGAGTGATTAAAAAGAGAAATCCAAAAACTTTTAACTCGTGTCAACAATGTCGTTACTTTTGAATCTGGTTTGATCCAGTTTAGATTTCTGCTCTGGAAATGCATGCAAATAAGTGCAGGTTTAATTAGATAATTACCCATTTGCATGTTTAACCCTTAAAGACCTAGAACACTTTTACTATTCTTTGTTTTTCAGACCTATTCAAGCAGTCAGGATCAAGTGCCATATATCATTATAAACAGGAGAACTTGAAGTTTCAGACTAGCTAAATTAAAGCCCCAAATTTCCTTTTTTTCCCCTCTAAGAATGAATCAATTTTCCAGAATTTTAAGAAAAATGCAAGCAACAATAAGTTTTTTTTTTTTTTTTTTTTTTACTGTGTATTCAAACAGAAACTCCAGAAGTTTGGATTCTTTTTCTTCAGAAAGTTGTATTTGGGTGTTTAAATCGTCAACATATAACATCCCCCAAGCAAGATATAGCCATTCATTACAATATTATTATAGGCGCGTTTCAGGGAAAAACTGGTTTATTTCGTTTACTGACAATACAGATGTGTCCAAAAACATTTAGTGAGTAAAGTGTTATATAACAAAACACAGAAGCAAAAGTGGAGTTAAACGGCATTTCAGAAAACAAAACAGTTCTCCTAATGTACTGTGATTACTCAACTGCTGAAAGAGTGATGATCCCTATTAGCCCAAACTGTACCCTAACCTGCGGTGTTGTGCTTTAAATCACTGTGAAGTGCATCTGTGGTGTTCTATTCAGACTGTGGGTCTCTCACCGTGAGCAGGTACTCGACGGCGCGGTCAGGATTGTTGAAACTGGCTCTCAGCGCCGCCACCACTCGGTCTCTCTCGTAGCCCATCAGCATGATCTCCGTCACCATGTTCTCGTAGGACTGACCCGTCACTGCACACGCAAAACACACGCTCTCACTTCATCCTGCAGGTCACTACTGAACTCATAAACTGACACGGAGAGTGTGTGCACATGCTTTACCCAGCGCAGACGTCGCCTCTTCAAATATGTTTGCATTTGGCAAAGAACTGCAAACAAGAGGAGAATAACAAAACAATAAGCAATAAGCGTGGGTTTCTGCCAAGAAAATAAAAGCTGAGAAAAAGCAAGACCTCCATCAACATTCATAACCGTTAGTCAGGGATCAGCGCTAAGGGTTTTTTCAACAAAAAATAAAACAGTTGCTGTCATCATTGTTTTTGATCTGTTATCTTGTATTATAATAAACACGATTATGAGACAACGTTTTAGATACCAATTCAATTTTACAATTCTCTATTTCAGTTTCAATACCACAGCACTAGCCAAAAATAAACAAATATAATAAGGTTTAAACATTATTAAAGATAAGTGACAGCCAGTGAAAAAGAACAAATTACAAGTAATAGCAGAATTAAATATAGACCTATAACACAAAGACACCAATGAAACGATGTTTAGGTTTTTATGTTTGTAGATGTTCAGGTACAGAAATAGAAAAAATCACATATAAAATAACATTTGCATACTCTTCACTCAGTGCTGCACCTTGATTTCTGAACCACAGCCTTTTGAAATTAAAGGCAACCACTGCATTTTAATCATGAATTTAAAAACAATTGATTTATGTTAGACTGTATAATTTCTAAATCTGATGCAAGAACAGAATGACCTGAGTTTATCTTTGTGAGATTATGCTACGTAAAACATCTGTATGAAACCGAACGAGACGCAGGTTCTCTGGCCTCTGCTAACGGACGTTTACAGACTAATTATAATGTAATATTTCACACTAATGTCCACCGGGGAAGTGACTGCAGTGCGGCTCGTGTGCAAGCAGGGAACAGATGATGCTCTAAAATAAATAAAACTGTCCGGTCGATCGGTGCATCTGTACTCCAGTGTATAACTCAATATAGATTAATTGTACATATATTTGCCCGTTCACACAGAACACAGCGCGAGTACTGAAAGGAGTTGTTATTCGCGCCCAAATGCTTTTTAATCGCTTGAACTTTTAAATGAAAAACACACATGCAAATGATCAAATGTGGTGACGACGCCTCAAGTGACAAATCCGTCTACTGTCCGACCGTCTTTCACACCGGCCCCGGGCCCCGGGCAGTCCTTACCATCGAGCCCTGGTTAGTATTGTAATTTTACTGTTGTTCTGTAAAATATAAGACAATAATAATGATAATAATTACAACAGCTCTATTAATACATTTATTATAACATCCACACAGAGTTCGAACTGGGATCAGTAATATATTCTAATGTTTAAAAGAAGTTTATTTTGAAGAATTTATTTGTACAGTGAAAAAATACATGCCTCAAAATGGCCAAAAAATATTATTTTACTAACTTATTAATTAACTTATTGGTATAATGTCTGCTAGAATGTTATAAATGTTCAGTAAATATTTTTTAATTGTTTTGTAATTGATTTTTTCTTTGAAAACCAAGACAAAAACAGTAAAAAGCACATTTTGGCTGTTTAATTTATGCAATGGTTAAACAAACGGCAAAAAAAAAAAAAAAAAACGTGTTTTGTATTCGGCCCAGGGTTTAATTTTGTTCAGCTTCGGCCAAGAACAGTGATTTTGGTGCATCCGTATGAAGACAGACAGGGGTGTGTTTACCTGCTGGGAGCAGAGGAGGTCTCAGCACTGCTGGGGGGCGTCTCCTCTTCAGACGGGGGTTCTGAGGAAGGGGTCGGGGCTGTTGTAGTGCTGGAGGACGCTGCGCTGGCCGCTGGGGCAGCAGATGAAGGGACCGATGCAGGAGACGCTTTAGGCTGCAGCAGAAACATCACATCCACCAGCTCATTAACATATCACATAACATCTGTGAGGACTACACACTACTGCAAACTCATTTACAAACACACATCTTGTGAAGCACAGCATCAAAAAGAGTTCACTCAACAGTTAGTAGTGAGGTCGTCTTTTTTTATTTTTTTTTATGAATAACTCAAAAGTAAGTTGAACACAATCAAATCTCAGTATGGACCAAGTATTTCTCTTCCATGTTTTAAGTAAAAAAAAAAAAAAAAAACTGTTGTGCAGCACATTGTTTGCCAAAAATAAAAGGAATTGCTAAATTTTCATTTGATTGCATTCTAAAAGACTGAATACATTTTTAATAATTTAATTATTAAAATTTTTATGCAATATATGCACATTAAATCACTAATCCAAGAAAATTAACACAAATAAAAGTTTTATGAATTTAATTGATTAGACACTTTTTGATCATTAAAACTGAATCCAGGATAAATCCAGAAAAATAAAACGGAAAACAAAGAGCTAGGGAAAATAAAACAGACTTAAGGAAACATAAAACCGATTTCACAGGCCCTAGAAATATCATTTCTGTTCAACTTTTATTAAACTGATGTAAAAATGCACAAGTTTCATGATTTCAATTAATTACACATGCTTTCTGATTATTAAAACTGAACACAGAAAAATAAAACTGACTTTTGGAAAAAAGTATAACCAGTTTTATAAGGCCCTAAAAATGTCGTTTTTGTTGAACTTTTATTAAATTTCTGTGAAAATGCACAAGTTTCATGATTTCAATTAAATATACATGTTTTTTGATTACTAAATTGAATATAACCATTAAAACAGTACACGGAACAAATAAAAAAAGGGAAAATAACAGATTTCACAGGTCTCTACAACAAGCAATTACACGTTATCCAAAACTGGCCTCAATATCAATCAAAGCAATGAAACTTTTCTCTTCACGTCACCCATTCATGTATGTGTTCAAAGTATTTCATGATTGTACAGACGTGAAGAGTCACATGCATCAAGCTCTGCAGCAGAGAAGCGACGGCACGCAGACGGTGATAAGACTGATAACACCTCACCTTTGCTACCATAACCACCACGAAGTTCTTCTCGTCTATCTTGTACTCCTTGAGAGCCGTGTCATCGCTCAGGATTTTTCCTGCAGGGGACAGAACAATGAGAATAAACGAGTCTGTCACTCATTCATCAACACACGTCAGAACGATGCTCCTGCAGAACTGTACATGATCACCGCGCTTCTGACCATTACACAGAATAACCTGATGACAGATCATGTGCGTTACGCAGAGACACATCCTTATCAGCTGGAAGCAGACGCCACACAGTCACAGCTTATCAAACGCCGAGGACGTACCTGCATATATCAGCTTCTGCCCCGCCACCGGGAAGCTGTCTTTTCCCTTTTCATTCTCTATTTTTTCCTTTAAGGCCTTTACCTGTGAAAGACAGAGCAGGAGGAAACAAATCAAAGTCTGTTAGGAGGACGATGTGTGAAAATCTGGAATCTGAGGGAGCAAAAAAATCTAAATATTGAGAAAATCATCTTTAAAGTTGTTCAAATGAAGTTCTTAGCAATGCATATTACTAATCAAAAATTAAGTTTTGATATATTTACAGTAGAAAATTTACTAAATATCTTCATGGAACATGATCTTAATATCCTAATGATTTTTGTCATAAAAGAGAAATGTATAATTGTGACTCATAAAATGTATTGTTGTCTATTGCTACAAATATACCTGTGCTACTGATGACTGCTTCTGTGCTGCAGGGAAACAAATTAGCAATGCTGTTATTATGTTGCAAATATGGAAGTGGTTTGGACCGGATCCGACTCCAAAAAACATCTGACTGGAGCCAGAAATATAAAGCTGGTCAAAATGTTTGCTGCTTTCCTGAGAAAGAGTATTTCTAAGAATGAGCTGTTCCAGAAGGTCTGATAAACAGGAAGTGTTGACTAAACCCAGCGAGTGTTTTCCTTCCTAAAGGTCCGGCTGACTTTTGACCCAGCGCTGCTGACACTTCACCTCATCCGAGGAGGAGCACGTCTCATTTAACTGCACAAATGTGCCGTTTGCCCCAGATAAAGAGTTTTAATCTCATTTTTAGAGTTTTTAGAGGCAGATGGGTAAAATTAAAAACCTCTTCTGTAAACTCTCAAAGTTTAAAGGAGTAGTTCACCCAAAAAACACAATTCTGTCATAATTTACTCACTTTGAAGTCGCTCCAAACCTAAACACAAATGAAGATATAAGAGTTTTTGAACGGTAAGATTTAATGTTTTTAAGGACATCTCTTCTGCTCAACAAGCCTGCATTTATTTGATCCAAAATACAGCAAAAACACTAAAACATTAAAATATTTTTTTTTTATTTAAAATAACTGTTTTCTATCTGAATGTTTTAAAGCTGTATTTTCAGCATCATTACTCCAGTCACATGATCTTCAGAAATCATGATAATATTCTGATTTGCCGCTCATGAAATATTTATTATTATTATCATGTTGAAAACAGCGGAGTATAATTTTTTCAGGTTTCTTTGATGAATAGAAAGTTCAGAAGAACAGCATTTATCTGAAATAGAAATCTTTTGTAGCATAAATGTCTTTATCATCACTTTTGATCAATTTAAAGCATCTTTGCTAACTAAAAGTATTAATTTCGATAAAAAAAAAATACTGTCTCCAAGCTTTTGAATGAAATAGTGTATAATGTTACAAAAGCTTTTTATTTCAGTTAAATGCTGATCTTTGGATATTTTTATTCATCAAAGAAACCTGAAAAAATGCACTCAACTGTTTTAAATATTGATGATAATAATAAAAACTGTTCGTTGAGCAGCAAATCATCATATTAGAATGATTTCTGAAGATCATGTGACACTGAAGACTGGAGTAATGATGCTGAAAATACAGCTGCGCATCACAGAAATAAATTACACTTTAACAGATACTCACATAGAAAACAGTTATTTTACATTAGAATAATATTTCACAATTTTTACAGTATTTTTGATCAAATAAATGCATCCTTGGTGAGCAGAAGAGACTTTTTAAAACTTGACTGGTAGTGTATGACAAATGTTGGTACCCAAACAGTTTCCGGTACCCATTGACTTTAATAGCATGAGGAAATAAATACTAATGTATGAAAGTCAATGGGAACCAGAGACAATCCTGTCAATATTTACTCACTTTCATTTACGGGTGAACAGCTCCTTTAATACCCAAACACCCTCCCTAACAGAGCATCATCAGTCTGAGACACAAGCCCAGCAGCAGACTGAGATACAGACACACAGATGTTTGATAACACTGTAATATCATCTGTAATGAGCTGTGTTCCTGTGAGGCCAAACTAAACATGTTTTCATCCAGAAGAGCCAGTCACAGACATTACTGTGTGTATCCTCTGAATTCATGAAAACAAACATCGATCCTCAGTGTTTACACAGCTCAGTCCTTTCAGTCCACGTGTCTGCACATCACATGAATCATGATCATGGAGCAGATACACACTCTATGTGTGTGTGTGTTCATATACACCTCTCTCTCACACACACACACACACACACACGATAAAACCTTTATAACGCCACAGCATGACTTGCTAAAACACACTAAATACTCTTTAACTGTCTGTCTGGCACGACTAAAAACTCATAACGATGGTTAAATGGTGATTTTGGAGTACCTGCGCTACTTCTGTGTCTCGTGTGTACAACTTTTATCCTGTTTTGGTGGAAGTAAAAACTCATTTTATGAGTAGCTAACGTGCTAATGCTAAAACGTTCACAGAACTCCGTAAACAGCGCCAAGCGCAAACAGCAACGAGTCTTCTGAAGCTCGTTTAAAGCTACAGAGTAATTACAGCGTGTTTACGCGGTTTGGCTGGAGTTTTAGTGTGTTTTATTGAGATCGCTGACAGAAAGCTGTTAGCCGTTAGCCGCTAGCAGCGCGCGCTCGTCTCTCACCGTCTCCTCCGCGTCGATGTCGATTTTAAACGTCTGCTGCTGGAGGGTTTTCAGCGTGATCTGCATGTTCGCGTTCTTCCGTGTCGCCGCTGTGGAAACTGACCGAGGGCTGGATCGCTGGCTGTGTTTTTTCGCCGTGGCTCATCACAGCCTGTCCGCCGCCATTACGCGCGTAAACACTCGACGGCACGTCCCCCTTACGCCGCACTGCGCATGCGCCGCGCACCGACGCGTTTGCGTCACTTCAAGCGTGAGCGAGAGTGCTGATGGGAAATTGTGTTTTTGTTGCTTTTCCGTGAACGCACAATGTGACTACAGGAGAACGTAGGAAGTAGAAGCGTGTGTACACATACTTTGGAAATGTAATAGGTTACAAGTTAAGCTGTCTAAAATGTAACAAGTAGTGCAATTATTTTAATTAGCCTACTCAATTAAATAATCTAAACTGATTGCATTTGATCCCTTTTCTAATGTTTTCAGCTTAATCATTTTCAGACATGTAAAACCTGTGAAATCCTTATTCGCTTGAATTAAGAATACAATAATTTAATTTTAAAGCACAGCCACCACAAAATCAGACTTTAGCACTTTGTTTTACTCTGAGATCATTCTAAGGTTAAATACAGGTTTAAAACCAGGACAAGAAACAGTTTAATAGCTACTGATCTTGAAATCAAATAGTTATGATAGAAAACACCGGCATTAACAAAAAACTGTTTATCTTAAAAAAAAAAAAAAAAAAGCATATACACAAAACCAAACAGGAAATAAAACAATTATCGATCAATCATCTGATAGGGAAACATCCAATCACACACAAAAAATTATAATATTATAAAAGATGCTTAAAAGATCATTTTATAGCTGATTTTGTAATAGTTTTCCCTCATTTGTTGTTGTTCATGTATTTAATAGGTATCTGGTGTGAATCGATACATTTCAATAAATTCAATTTTTCATATAAATCAATATCTGCATGCAGTTATTTAACATGCATAATGATTTTTCATATTTGGACACATATGTGTATGCATATACATGCATGCTACACATTGACACAATACATGCATTTTTCACAAAATGGTAGAAAGACTGAGACTGTATTTTCTTGTAAAATGTCTTTTTTACAGGTTTATGCCTCTCCATGTACTGTACATGAACTATTTCTTGTATTGTTGTCGCTGTATGTGTTTTATATTGTGTAAATAAATCCAACTAGACACCGAGGCTGTGACATGTCAGGCATGTTCTGGTGAGTTGGTGTTGGTTTCTTTGCTGTGTAAAGCCCAGCTCTTCTGGGGTCCCGCGGGTCTCCTGCAGAAACACTCGTGTGAAGTTCTGATCCCTCATGTCTCGCAGATATTTTTAAAAGATGATGTTATAGCTGTGAAATCAAAAGCAGCTCTGAAACACGTATCTCTTCTGTTGGGTTTCAGACGTGACCTCTTTATTACAGCTCGAACAGACAGTAACAATATTTGCTTGTGTGTGTGTGTGTATTTACAAATATATACTTAAACATGAATATATACAGCTCATGGCTTCACCGTCGTGAGAAACATTATTAAAACAGTCAGGAGATCTCCTCAGGGATCAGAGATAAACCTCTCAGATGAATGTCGAATGTAGAACTCAGATGTAGAAAATATCGCTTAATCTTTGGGTTTTGAGTACATATTTATATATTTATATTTGTTCTCTGTTCTAAGAAATCATCTGGTTAAAATGTTTTCAAATTTCTAGTTTAAATATATGCATCAAGATCTAGGGCATGAAAACAATCTATTCATGTTGGTTTATGTTTTCGATAATTATATATTATATAAAAATAATATATTAAGAAAAACACATTAAATTTTTATTACCAATTATTACCAATTTTATTTACCAGTTAGGTCTATATATATATATATATATATATATAAATTAAATTTTTATTAATAAATAAATAATAAAATATTTTCTTTCCCAACAAGAATTTTTTTTTTTTTTTTTTTTGATGAGCATTTCAGGACAGTGACTCCTTGTGATGATTTTAATTCAGAAATGTAAAGCATGATCGCAGACGAGGTGAATTCAAGCCCCGAACAGAAAACAACAGAAGGGAGTGTGCTTAGGTTATCTGATAACTTTATTACCAAGTTAAAAAAAGACAATGAATTACAATATTTACAGAAGATAGAGAAATCAAAGGAATAAAAGTGTAAACAACCGTCACAAGCCACCATCAGAGATCATCAGGAGTTTGACAGAAGAGAGGCTGAACGCGGGAGATCTAGTCAAGGTCTTCGACAGCAGGAGAGAGAGAATTAAAGGGCAACGATAGAAACTAAAGCGCGTCTATGTACAGATATCCAGTGTGTTCTCAAAAGCTTATTTCTGATGCTTCTCTACACGCTTCTTCAGAAGGCTGGCCTACTCCTTATGAAGGACATGGAGGGGTTTGAGGGGAACAAAACAGCTTTTATTGTTTTTTATTCTTAACCAGACAATTTACAACAGCTTTGAACAGTGGAGAGCTAAAAAACAAAATAAATGTCTTCTACCGATTTGTATTTTTCTTTCTTTTTTTTTTTTTAAGTTAAATATCAGAACAACACTTAAAGGAACAGACCCCTTCCTGAAACAGAATCCACAGTTTCAAACACTTACCGATGAGGAGCTTCGAGTTTATACACGGCTGCAAAACATCATGCAGGTTTCCCAGAATGCATCTGGGTCATTGCTTGGGAAAGACGATCATGTCTCAGGAAAACTTAGGGGAGGGACACGTCTGGCAGCGAGAAGAGTTTTGCTTTCTGTTTTCGTGTGATAATTCAGATGATGGAGACTGGTGGAGAGCTTCTCTCGGTGGATCCAGAGGGAAGCGTAAAACATCCGCGTCTCTAAGGCTTTGGGGTTTCGAGCAGCAGCTTCCATCACGTACACTCTCAGCCTCACGGTTCGACGGCTTCGTGGTGTTTCTCCAGAAACACGCCGGTCAAACGACAGAAGCCTCGGAGACTCGTTCTGCTCAACTTCCCAGAATCAAAGCAGAATCGCTGCGGTTTTCACTCGTCCTTCAGCTTCAGTGAATCATGTTTAGAGTAAATCACGTGTCTTTGTTCCAGTGCGAAACACAGGATGCATTTTAGCGTGTCTGGGTTTCAGAGCTGCTTGTCAAAAAAATATATATATATTTATCCCTAAATTTTATATTTATGTATTTGAATTGTATATTAAATCTACACAATTTTAAATGTAAACAAACTAATAAAAATTAATGTGATGCATATTTGTCAGCCATACATGAATAAAAACTGGTCAGATTTCTTTAATTTTACTAATAAACTAACATATGAATGCGTTTTAGACACTCAATAACCACATTTAGATACAGTATATTCATCATCAATAAAATCCAATTTCTTTTTCATAAATTTTAAACTAACTGAATATTGCTTGTTCAACAGCTAGTCATATTTAGCCATGTTCATACTTTTTAACGGAATAAATTTTATATTTATTTTGCTGATTACAACACATTTATGCTGTTTCTAAAAATAATTATTTAAATGAAATTGATTACAAATAATTTTTTATATTTTTTGCCATGATTTTTTTACTTGGGTGTATATATATATATATATATATACACACACACATTTTTTTTTTTTTTCTCAGACAGTTTTGTTTTCGTTTAGTTTAACCTGATGTACTAGAATTAAGCTAAAACTTAAATAAAAATGTTAAAAAATAAAGATGCACCAGAAAAAACTATAATTAATAAAAATGACAAAACAGACAACTAAAATTTAAAAATAAAAATTAAACAGAAAAAAAATAATTCAAAATATTACTATAAGTATTTTAATATAATATAAAATCTGTATCACAATGATACTAAATTAACACTGAGGCAGAAATCTGACCCGTTTCATTTCTGTGTGACTGACGAACATGCGTCACAATAAGTTTATTAGTTTGTGTTAAAACTGCAATTCAAAAACATGAATCTTGCATTCAGGCGTAAATATTATTGTAAGTGTGTCTTGAACCTGGAATTTTCCTTTAAACAGACTGTCAGAATCGGCCAATCAGCAGAGACCGGCAGAAACACACGACGGCAATCCATTGATGTCCAACGCGTTAATCGTTATTAAAGTGAAGCGGAAGTGCAAGACGCGCCGGAAGTGGCCGAAATCGTCAAAAGTAGCAATTTGCTACGAGTTTTTGGGGCAAGTGTTGATACTCTAAAATCATGTCTAAAAGAATCAAACGATCTAGATAAATAAGACGACAACTATTCCTCAAGGAATTCAGCTACAGGAAGATTAACACAAGGCTAAAATGTAAAAAACAGAAACCGCCAGGCGACGTTCCGAGCGAATCCGAGACCCTCCAGCTTCCGGATGGATCGCCCCTCGTTTTGAAACACGCCGTCTTCAAGACTATCAGCGTGTACGACGGAAGACATTCGATTCTCACGTATCATTCATTACATATACTTATTTTAATAAATCAATGTAACAAAAAAGTGCGTTTGAAGTTAAAATCTCTGGTTTACGGATAAACCGGCGAACGGAGGGACTCGCGATCCAATCGTAATCTCGACTCACGGTTTCATTCACTATTGGTTACCAATATATCAACATCTGTCCTGAGGGACCAAGTCACACTTTGTAAAATTCAGTGTAGGATTCAGCAACTGGACGAACGTGAAACACCAACATCTAGCGATACTCCAAACCGGGATCATCACATTCCACAAATCTAGCTTTTTAAACCAAATGCTCAAGAAGCAGCCGATGTTGTTCTGCAACAAAACCAACGATGAACAGACGGACGAAACAACGGAACGCATGACATTCTCTACAGCTTTCGTTTTGCTCCTAAGGGTCGTTTTTGGTCTCCAGCGTCTTTTCGTCTTCCTCGGTCTGAATCAGACACTTGGATTGGTCAGACTGATCCACAGTGTTACTGGATAGGTCCAGCCCTCTGTCAATCACAGCCGCCGGACCAATCAGAGGCAGCGCTGACGAGGGAACAGGACTGCAGTCTTTCTTGCTGCCGTTAACAGTCCTGAAAACACGAGACACGTCTCAGATTTAACTCATTCGTTACTATTGTAATGGTTAACACGTTTAATCCCAAATTTTGGCCAGACATGACAATATCCAAATGATGTGTCATTAGTAACGCTTTGAAATAATCAATAATTATTTTTGCATTTCTTTTGGAAAAGTGTGTGAAAAATTGTTTTATGGTCGGTTACAATTGTGATAATGTGTTTACTAAATGAACATATTTCTGCAGTCATAAAAATTATTATATATATTAGCCCAGTAATTTTTAAAGCAATAAACATCAAGAAGCTGTGGTTTACAGTGAATTTATAACAGCTAAGGAGCGTTATTACGAGCCGAAGCGGAGTACCTAAAACCCCCTCAGCTGTTATAAATCCACTGTAAACCACGGCTTCACGGGGATTATTGCTTTTATAAAACAGTTATTCCATATTCGTAGTAAAGTTTCACAAAATAAAACAGAGCAAATAAAGTGTAATGATATTAATAAAAACAGTATTCTTCCACCAAACAATGTAGTTCCTCAGAAACAGTTGTGGTTGCAACTAAGTGGTTGCCGAGCAACACACAGAAGTAAACAAAGGTGTATGTTACTTTGTAGCATAATTTACAACAGCTTCGAACTCGGCTCAGCCAATCAGAATCAAGGACCGCAACAATCCGTTTTATAAAAACTGTTTGATCACATTCTAGGGTTACTATTATTTATTAAAATAGAACATTGATAGGAATACTGAGATAAAAGACAAAAAATGTATTTCAAAATTGAAAACTGAAAACTTTTTTGTAACATATATCATCACATTTTTATATTAGTGCAAGCAATATTACAACATCAGTATTGTAACCTTTTTGTAACATTTGAACTTTTAATATAGTGCAACATTTTGTCACTGCAACATTTTAGTGCAGCAACTGCAATTGGATTTATATGAAAACCTAAGCTCACTGTTATCCCAGCAGTCAAATTGTGACCATCAACATGTTTACTTATTCTATGACCACACTCAACAAAACTCAATATATGTGAATTCATATATTAATACTAGACACCCTAAAGATAGTGTGTACCAAAAATCCACATCATATCCTTATGTTAACACACTTTACTAGGCTTTTTTTGGAGCTTTGATGCAGTCATTATTTTCTCAAGGTGCAAACAGGAAATAAACTGCTTTGGTCATGTGACATGTGACGCTGCACATATTGTGGATCTGGAGACTCACATGCCGTGTCGAAGGACGTGTCGCTCCCATTCGGAGCGGAGCGTGAAGCTGCGGCCGCAGAACTCACACGGATAGCGTTTGACGCCGCTGCCGCAGGGAGACTCACCTAAATCAGCAGAAAACACAACAAAATCGCTCTGACTTCCTGAGAGGGAAACATCCTAAACAGTCAAAAAGTCATTAGTGGAAAATCTGCATCTTTCAACAGCTACAGATGTTTTTATCCACAGTGTAATTTCAGGATTACTGAGATAAATAAAAAAAAAGATTGTGAATTTAAAACCCTCTAAAAACACTTTTTCTGTTCAGTCTATATCACTTTTGTTGCAATATGCTAATATTTATGCATATTTAATAAGATATACAGGCAATATCATTGCTTTCTCAAGCACTGGTTAGTTTTGAGATTTTCTATAACGTCTTCTTTCAGACTAGAGAAAAGTAAACATCTAAAATACACATGTAAGTGTTTGTTTTATGTCACTTTGTCTATTTGCGTCTGTAGATTTTAATTCCAATCCTTAGGAAAGTATTTTTCCTCTTAGATACACCACACTTAGCAGTTCTATTCCTCTCTATATTCTGAAGGTTTGTTCATATATCATTCACTTTTATTTATACAACACTTTATTCCTAAAAACATGGCAAAAATGTGTTTGTTTTCTGTCTGCTGACAGTATTTTCTGATTTATGGAGTGACAAAAAGAGAAAACAAAAAACCCCTTGGAAAAACTTTAACTCTAATATATGTCACCAATCAAACAAGAATTTTGAACCTGGTTTTATTCAATTTTCAGATTCATTTAATGGAAATATATTGCATTTGTATATTTAAAGTACATTTCAGGAAACCTGCAATACAAAACAATTTTCTTGATGTACTATGATTAATCATCTGGTGAACATGCTGTGATGTCTTTCTCTATTTATCTGTGGTGTATTGACTTTAATATATATATATAAAAAAACTCATAATACAACAACAACAAAAAAGGTATTGTACATACATTTATTTCATTTTAGTGACAGGAGGTGAAGTGTTACTGCTATTTTTGCATGATGATTTTCAGTCTTGAGTTTTGCGTCTGTTGTTGATCATCTCTACAGAAGCACAGAAGCACTGTATCTGATGAACATGAAGACCGTTACCTGTCACCTCGGTCTGGCTGCTCGCCTCCGTCTGTCTGCTCTCCGGAAGCTTCTCCTCCTCTTCATCCTCCATCAGCTCCTCCTCCTCCTCTACAGTCTCATCTTCTCCTCTCTCCTCCTCCTCCTCGCTGCTGCTCACGTCCTTCGTCTTGTCCTTCATCAGCTCCAGCTGGTCCAGGTTCACCCGCCCCACCAGCTCAAAGTTACGGATCACCTGCAGACGGCGGGTTAGACTGAGTAACAGCTCCTTAACTAGCCACAGAAAGATCAGCCATGACAGAAGACAGACCTTGTGCTCCTGCTGCAGGTGGATCTCCAGCTCGTGCAGGAGTTTGCTGTCATAGTAGCAGAGCTGACACTGGTAGGGCTTCAGCTCCTCGTGTTTCTGGATGTGCTGCTGCAGGTTCTGCTCGCTGGAGCAGGTGAAGGTGCATTTGTGACAGCGGAACACCAGGCCCTCCAGATGACGGGACAGCTTCGAGCGAGACACCTCCAGCGGGACCACACGCTCCTCTGAGAACCATACAAACAACACAATCACACTCTGATGCATGCCACGTTACTGTGCTTTTAAAGTGTGGCCTTAAATGACCAACTGACCTACATCATCTTTACATATTAATGCATATTTAATTTTGTGTCCCTGCAGCACAGAAGCAGTCATAAGTAGCACAGGTATATTTGTAGCAATAGACAACAATACATTGTATGGGTCACAATTATACATTTCTCTTTTATGACAAAAATCATTATATTAATATATTAAGATATTAAGCAAAGATCATGTTCCATGATCATGTTCCATGAAGATATTTTGTATATTTCCTACCGTAAATATATCAAAACTTAATTTTTGATTAGTAATATGCATTGCTAAGAACTTCATTTGAACAACTTTAAAGATGATTTTCTCAGTATTTTGAATGTTTTTTACACCCTCAGATTCCAGATTTTCAAATATTGTCCTCCTAACAAACCACACATCAATGGAGAGATTATTTATTCAGCTTTCAGATGATGTATAAATCTCAATTTTGAAAAATTTACCCTTTTTTTTGGCCCACTGTCAGATGTACTGCTAATTTTGATATTAAAAAAAACAAAACAAAAAAAAAACAGCATATCTTTAAAAGTTTGTTTCTCCACTTCAGTGCTTGTATACAGGTCAAAGAAGAAAAAGGGTTTATGCATAAAAACAATAAGTGTAATACTGCTTTAAATTGTTGTTGCCCCCCCCCCCAAAAAAATTTAAAAGTTTTCTGTTAAATGTAATTGCAATTTTGTTTTTCTGAGCAAAAAAATTTATATCATATATTTTCCCCTGATTTACAGAAGAGACCCATTAAAATGTCATTCAGTGTAACAGTCCTGTCAGGCATATTTACAACAAAAATCAATTTAAGATATATTAAAAGATGAATTACTTCCTTTCACCCCAGATACTAATTAGCTGATAATTTTAAATTTTTAAAATTTGCCACTATTTGTCAGTACGAATTTTTTACTCATTTACAACACAATAAAATGTATTATCCTCCCTTATTCTTTTATATATTTTAATATGTACACACCAGAATAAGCATGTATTTTGAAAGACAATTTAACATTATTTCAACCAAATTTTGACATTTTATTCTCCAAACACTTATTTGAAAACTTAAAAGTAGACACTTTACTTACATTTAATGTGCTTTCTATGGACATAAAATCACTTTTATACATTTCTTTTGATGTGGACATCTTTACGTCTTTTGACCCATACACTAAACATTATAGAATATTGAGATGATTTTAATCATCTCAATATTCTGAAGGTTTTTACTGAGGGGTTTCTTCATATATCATTTCAAACGGATTTTTACATTTTATTCCTAAAAACGTGGCAAAAAATGCTTATTTTTAAAGGTTGTGAGTTTTTTCTCCACTTCAGCAGCACTTACATACACCAAAACTTACAGTTTTACTCCCATCTATATTCTGAAGGGTTTTATAGAGGGGTTTGTTCATATATTAGTCACAGTGATTTTTACATTTTATTCCTAAAAACGTAGTAAAAAATGCTTATTTTTAAAGGCTGTGAGTTTTTTCTCCACTTCAACAGCACTTACATACACCAAAACTTACAGTTTTACTCCCATCTATATTCTGAAGGGTTTTATAGAGGGGTTTGTTCATACATCATTCACCTGCTTTTTTATTGCACTTTACCTATTTGGATCTGTAGATTTCAAGCCATTTTATCAAAATGAGTTAATTTTCTCCACTTCAAAAGCACTTACACCAAACTTGTTTTTTTTTAGCTATATTCTGAAGGTTTTTATAGAGGAGTTTGTTCATTTATTATTCACACTGATTTATACAACATTTTATTCCTCGTACACATAATTTTTGAAACGTGATTCATGTCACGTTAATGAGTTTTTGGAGCGTGGCCTCCAACTGACCCACATATTCTGAAGTCAAAGTCTAAAAATAATGAAACTTAAAAACTACACACCAAATATCCACCTTATTCTTAATGTAACCGTGAGCACAGCAGTGTGCCAAGTTTCCAGTCATTCGCTTCCAGTTATTTTAGTTGTACAATACCAGTCTCGTTTTCCAAACTGTTATTTATCATATTTTAATTTATTATCGTTATCATAAACACACTGGTTTGTTGCTCAAACAGTAATTTTCCAATAGCAACTAATGAATCAAAAGTCTTACACATTCATATGAAACAGCCTATTTCTGCATTGAAAAATACGGTGGATAGTTACTTTCCAACAATAGCATGTGCAAAACAACAACAATAAAAATTGCAACTATTTGATTGAGGAAGTTGCATTTTGAAACAAGGAAGATAAAGAGGAGAACTATCTGATGATCAGAATTTGGTCAGTAACTGACCTCTGTGCAGGACGATGTGGTCGATCATACTGCTCTTGTGTTTGGTGTGGTACAGACAGAAGGGGCAGCGCAGATCTTTGGGGGTCTCCTCGGGGCCGCTGGTGTGACCGCCCTCCACATGCAGCGTGAACGTGGACCTGAGCAACACAACAAACACCACATTCACTCACATGATAACTACTCCGACACAGAAGACTAGAGCGAGTCAGGCACATCTATGGTATTGTCCTGTTACTGTCCAATCTAGAACCATCTTACTCTAGACCAATGTTTCCAAAACTGGGGTGATGAAAAGCTAATAATAACTTAAATCCTAAAATTGTAAAATTAACATGAATTGACGGAAAGGTAATTATTAATAATTAAAAATATAAAATGAAAATAAATGTAAAGATAAAAAGTATCTTTCTGAAGAAAAGATAAATCATATAAATTTTAAATTAAAATAAACAAATCAAATCGACTTGATTAAAAGATAATAATTAAGTTATCAAAATGTAAAATAAAAACAGCCAAAACAAATACTTAATAAAACAAAATATTAAAAATATTTTTTGTAATAAAATTAAAATAATTAAA